>JAKTVK010000216.1:0-128602 GCA_030557155.1 Petasospora amylophila | reverse complement strand
GCGATCAAAGCGGGGTATTCGGAATAGTGAAAACAAAATAAACAACACTTTGGAAGGTTCTAGATAAAAACAACAGAAGTCCGCCAAAGCCCGCTTTGAGCCGCGAACAAGATTGTTATAAAAATCAACAAAATCCGGCATGGTGTAGTGGCTAGCACAGTTCGCTCTCACCGAGCAGACCGGGGTTCGATTCCCCGTACCGGAATAACTTCTTTTTTTATCATTTTTTTTTGCTTGTTTAGCCAAAACTTTGGCTCTTCCAAAATCTATCGTGCATTATTCAATGTCATTTGAACCACTGGTTCCAAAGTTACAGCGCTGTGAAGTTGTTCTTCATAATACAAAACCCGTTCGCGAAGATTACTAGTACGTCTTCTCCAATTATACGGTTATAATTTGCGTTAAAAAATTCATTGAAAAGAGCATTGAATTGCCTGGTTTCTCTGGTGAAAAGTTATATAATTGTATGATTGAACTAAAAATACACTCCATAAATTTGAATGGCTCTGTTTCCTTTGTCGTGCGCAGACCATCCCAAAAAGAGTTATAACCCGCGAAAAAAGTTCAAATGTAGACGCTTGTGACTAACAAACATTCAATATAAAGCCCGTTTAACCACCACCGCGCAAGCGCTGTGAAGCTCTTCAACTCTGTCTCTGTCTCTTGACGTTTATACAAGCATATCTGAAAGAAAAATCTCGTTTCAAATACACCAAACAGACAGAGTTTTTTAATGGCCTTGGCCTCTAACGACATGATGATGATGGTGACCAACGATGGGTTCCCTCCAGAAACGGACTTCCCAACGCCTGAAACTCGTGCTTCGAGGAAGAAGAAGACAAAGACATTTACCGGGTGTGCCACTTGCCGCTCACGGAAGATCAAGTGTGACCTTGGGAGGCCCTTTTGTAAACGCTGTGAAAAATCTGGATTAGTGTGTCAAGGTTATCAGATTCAACTTTGCTGGTCACGGCCAATTCAATTTGACAAATATGGGTTCCAAGTACGTACCGGGGACTCCCTTGAAGAAGATGAAGACTTGCAGAAAGGTTTCCAGAGAAGAAACATCGATTTCGTGCGGTATGATAGGGAATATGAAACTTACGATGAGATGGACAGGGATCTTGGGTTTCTCCATAGTCCTGATTATTCGTTGATCGAACACAGTGAGACTTGGATGCAAGGTCCCTTTGGTGTCTTTGAAGGCTTGACCGAAATTCCAGAAGACGTGCTAAGGAAGAGAAGGAAACTTTCAAAGAAAAAATATGCCAAGCAGATGGCTGATCAGAGTGAAGATAATAGCAGGTCTAACTCTTCACGTCGTATCCCGGATTCCATGAAAGACACGGCTATCCCAGTGGCGCTCTCGGACACTGCTGTGACTACGCCGACACAGTCAGGTACAAAGCAAACACCAGGTGGCCAGGAATTGGGTTGGCAACCAGGTAACCTCTTTGAAGACCAACTTAAGATCAATCATGAATGGCTCTCGAACGAACTCAGATTCGATGCTCTTTTGTCCGCTACAGCTGCTACAACTACATCCAAAGATCAAAACAACATGTTCTCAGATTTCCTCTATCCATTCCAATCACATGCAATGACACCTCAGAACAATAACGCGGTGACACCATTTTCACCTACATCATTACTATCCAACATTAACGAGACTTTCCCATACGATCGTGAGGTGTTCAATGCACTCCGTCCGCATACATCGCATCTACAGCAGAGGCCTTCAATTACCAAGAGGGATAGTGATGATGGACTCATTGATAAGAACGCCATTATCATTGAGACCGCTGAATCTCGCATGCCAGAGAGCGTGATTAAGATTATCGATACTCCGGTTTTCCCTACACTTTCATCAAGCTTAAACATTCCAACTACAGGTTTGAGGATCGGTTCTTTAACGAGATTTTTACTTGATCACTATTTCGAACACGTTGCAGATATCATGACCGTTGTTGTGTTCCCACAAAATCCTTGGAAGACTATCTATTTCCCCAGAGCATTGAGAGCATTGGGTGATTTGGTTGCTATGGGTCGCTCTTCGAACTCGAGAATGTCCTTGTTAAACGCTTTGCTTGCCGTTTCTTGTTTCAATTTACAATCGAAATTCGATAAAGGTTCCACTGAGATGAAATTCTTCTTGAATTTGGGAATTGAATTTAGAACTCAAGCTAGTTCTTTTTTGAAAAAAATGCTGGAACATGGAACGAGTATTAAAGATATGAAGAATGAAAAATATAAGGATGTTGTCACTGCTATCCTTTCCATGAACACCATTGACGTTGTTTGGGGAACAATGGCTGATTGTCAGTATCATCTGTCATTGTGTGGTGAGATCATTTCTAAAAGAATGAAAGAGAGACCAAGATTGAGCAACAAGGCAAAAGCCCTTCACAGAATCTTTTCGTTTTTGAAGCTGTTACAAGACTCTACAAACTTTGCCAACTTGTCCCAGATCACCAATGATGAGAAGATGAAGTTCATTGGTATCTTGAGTGAATCTAACGATCGCCGCAGGGATAACGGTGAATTCCAAGAGAATATCGATATGGATGATGGTTTGATTGGTATCGAATTTGTGAACAAAGCCAAGTTGGAGGTTCAAGTTGAACCAAATTTCATTGATTATGATACTTCAACCACTAAAAATGCCAAAGAGGTCATGTTGACAGAAGCACTCTATGGTATGCCAAATTCTTTAATCCTGATATTCAGTGAGGCGGTGAAACTTGTGAAATTGAAACATCACGTTCAGAGTAATTCCCAACCGGAGGATAAAGTCAAATTCAAGATCTTATGTGGTGCTTTTGAAAACAAACTGATGGATTGGAAGACTGAGTGGAAATTGCAAGATGACAAAGGTGAGTTCTTCACTGAATTGCACGAAGGTTTGTACCATAACACCCTAGCTTTCTACAACGGTATCATCATCTATTTCTTCACCATGGTGCGTGAAGTTGGACACGTCTTTGTACAAAAATACTGTGTCAGTACCATTGAACATTTGGAGAAACTTCAGTACTTGTACGAAGTACGCAAAGTTCAGATCTTACCTTCGCTTTGGCAAGGCTTCATTGCCGGTTGCTCTTCTATAGACTCTGATCTCCAATTGAGATACAGGGAATGGGCTGCCAAGCTCGCCAGTGGAGGAGTTGGAAGTTATTGGGGAGCCCGTCAAATCATGTTTGAAGTTTGGAGAAGACGTAAAACCGGTGAGACAAACGATGATTGGTTGAGCGTCCACAAGGACTGGGAGATGAACATCATGCTTGCCTAGAGAGCTATTTATACACATTATGCGTTATGAGTGGTTTATGTAGAAATCCCCAACATTATATAAAAAAGATTTCAAATGGATAATTCGGTGATTCCCGTCTAAATTGAGTCTCTTGTGACTCCCGAGTATGACTCATGACTCACATAAAATTCCTATTCTGGAGATTTTCATGAGTCCATGCATACAAAAAAAAAATGGCTTAACAATACCGGCATCTCTCCAGTCTCTCAACGAATTGGCGTCCAACCAAAACATCTCCTGGAAAGTTATAAAAGGCCATGGCTGCCTCTCCTTGATTGCTTCTTTTTCCCCCTTTTTTTCTCTCCCAGCCAAGTAAACGATGAGTGACCTCGAGGATAAGTCGTCAGCAGTCGTCTCGAACGATCAGCAAGTTAACTACCCTGATGAGGTTGTCTTCACCGATGAGGAGAAAGCTCGTTTGGAAAAGATATATGTCAAACTCGACTTCAGAATCATTCCAGCAATGTGGTGTTTGTACTTCCTTACCTCTTTTGGTTCCTCCGCTTATGGTAACACGCTCACCATGAACTATGAAGAAGGCCATTCGTTGAAACAAACACTGGGTCTCACAGCGAAACATACTTCCACAGCGTCGGCGTTATACTATGTTGGTTACATCATCTTTGATGTTCCTATGAACATCATCATGACCAAACTGGCTCCACAGGCCTGGTTGTCACGTATTGTGATCTCCGTGGGACTCGTTTATACCTGTTACTCAGCTTTGCAAAATCCAGGTGGTATCATCGCTATCAGATTCATCTCAGGTATGTGTGGTGCTGGTACATGGCCAGGCATGAGTTATTACATCTCTTTGTGGTATCCACCTCAGAGAATGACTAGAAGAATCGGTTACTACTTCACCGCTGCTCAGATTAGTGCCGCAGTTGCAGGTCTTGTTGCCGCTGGATTCCAAAGAATCGATATGGTCCATGGTAAAGAAGGTTGGAGATGGTTGTTCCTTGTGTATGGTGTCATCACTATCTTTGTTGGCTGTTTGCTCAGTGTATGGCTTCCAGATAACCAGAGGGAAAGATCTTTTAAGTATGGCTGGATGAACAAGATCAGAGCCCTTAACGTTTATCCTTTGGATGAATCTGATCGTATTTTACATGACAGAGACATGTCTCAATACAGAACGAAGTTGACTTGGACTTGGAAGGATATCACCACTATTTTCCTAGATGTCAAGCTATGGCCATTGATCATGATGTACTTTGGTGTTGTTGGTACCGGTTTCGGTCTTGCCGTTTTCGGTACTACTTTGATCAAATCCGTGTTGGGTCTCAGTTCCATCGATGTCAGTTTGTTGTATGCCCCAATTTGGTTATTCGATCTTGCTGCCATTTTACTTATTACTCCATTTTCTGATATCTTCAAGAGACATAGACCTTGGATTTTCTCTGGTGCTACTGTAATCATCATTGTCGGTCTTGTCATTTGTACCTATGCTGGTCCAAAATGGAGTCGTTATGGTGGGTTGCTCATTGCAGGTTTCGGTTTGGGCCCAACTGTTCCAACTTGTATGTCCATGACTGCTGAGATCTTTGGACGTAAGTACGGCGATATTGGTATTGCCGTTGCCAGTGCCCTGGTGTCAGGTTTGGGTAACTTGGGTTCCGTCATGGCCACGTATGCATTGTACTCTGGTTGGCCAGCTGATGCTGCAAGACAGTATGAATACTCCAACATGATGCTTGTTGTTATTTGTGGTGTTTCCATCATTGCTGCCTTCACCTCGTGGTTACTGCAAAGAGTCATCAAAGACAAGCAGACTGTGTACTAATGTTATCATCATCATGTGGTCTGTCGTCATCGATGTTCATTTATAATTGCCGTTCAAACTATTTTAATATCTAAAAGTGAATTGTAATCATCTATACAGAGAAGGCACCACCATGAGCATCAGCTGACACCCGGTAATAGGACGTCCGATGTTGTTTGACACGTTTTAAAATGACCGGCCCGTTGTGAAGCGGAAAAACCTCACGGATTTACGGAGTTATACCACGATTTTATCCGGAGTTAATCCACTGTAAGCGGGGTTACCCTGAGCGCGGGTCGTGCCCTGGCGAAAGCTAATCTTTGGGAAGTTACAGGCGACATAGCAGTTTAAATACCTGGCAAAAAGCACTGATTCTCTTGCAATTGTCAATCATTGAATCATTCGTCACAATGTCTACACAGCAGAACCTCAGAGCCGGTATCGTCGGCACGGGAATCTTCGCCACACAGAACCATCTTCCGACCATCCAGTCCCTCAATGACAAGTTCACCCCAGTTGCCGCTTTCAACAGAACCAAGGCTAAAGCTGAGCAATTCGCTAAGCTTGCTGGCATTGAAGAATCCCATGTCCATGACACCCTCGAAAATATTCTGGATGATGAGTCTGTCGACTTTGTCGACATCCTCCTCCCAGTTCAGAACAACCTTGCTGCCGTCACCGCTGCTGTAAAGAAAGGTAAGCCAGTGCTTATGGAGAAGCCAATTGCTGCCACAATTGCCGATGCTAAAGCCATCGTGGAGCTTGACCGCTCCACTGATATCCCAATTATGATTGGTGAGAACTGGCTCTACTTCCAGATTGGGAAGATCATCAATGAGCACATCTCCAAGATCGGTAATGTCGTTTCCTTCACATACAGATCCACTGGTCCATTCAACCCAGATGGTGTCTTCATGGGTACCGCTTGGAGACAGAACCCACAGCATATTGGAGGTTACCTCAGTGACGGTGGTGTTCACCAATTGGCTCTTCTCACATCCGTTGTCGGTCCAATTGCCACTATCTCTGCTCACACAAGACAGCTTAGAAAAGAATCCGGTACCGATGACATTTTGTTCTCCACTTGTAAAGCTGACAGTGGTGCCATTGGTACTTTTACCTATGGCTCGGCTTTTGGTGCTACTGAGAAGACCGGTGAGTTCATCATCTATGGTGATGCCGGCTCCATCAAGGCCGAATTCAAGCCACAGCAGAAGTCTAAGGTCACTGTTATGACCGGTTCTGTTGCTAAGGAGTCGAAAGTCGATGCTGAGATTGAGTTCGTTGAGGATCAAACCTTCGGTATTGCTCCAGAGTTGAACAACCTGTACGAAGCTATCACTAAAAAGGACAAGTCCCTCATCGTCGCTAAGCCAGAGGTTGCCTTCCACCACTTGGCTATCGTTGCTGCTGCTTTGGAGTCCTCCAAGAAGGGTGGTGACTCCGTTGCTGTTGAGAAGATCTAAATGAGCTCTGGAAGCTAGTATCAACAAAACAAAGAAAAAGGTTTTAACTGGTTGGATGAAATACGCGTAGGCTGACCGTCATACAAAGTGTAGATTAACGAAGAATAAGAACTACATCAAGTCATCCAAATTTCAATGCGAAAATCGTAACGTAATTATTATGTCATTAGCAAGTATGTTTCATTGAAGTCATCCAAATGAGCTCATTTTTTCGTCTGTTTATACTTATCCTCAGTGTATTTCCTCTGTGAAGGGTCCAACTGATTGTTGATACCCAATAAAGCCTTAGATGCAGCTTCTGTGGCACCAATAACAGGTCTCAATAAAACAACTGGAGTGGCCTTCATCACAGCCAATGTAGTATCATGGGCACTTCCACTCTCACCAATCTCAACACCTGCATTCAAAATAGCATCCTTCGCAACGAGAAGGTTGCGACCGAGACTGTCATAAGCAAGCAAAAATCCCTCTTTAATACTTGTTGGCTGATCTGCGTAAAGACTCACCATTTTTGGGCCTTCTTGATCTTCATCACCACCAGTGGTAATATTTGCCGATAGATCAAGACTATCTTCCTCTCTCTTGAATCTTGGAATAGTACCAACTCTTCTACTCTGCTGCTTGATATCAGCAATGGACTCAAGTGTAGGGTGATAAACCGAACGATTCATCATGGACGAAGACAAAGCACCCCTTCCAATTAAATGCGAACTGGCCCCGTAACCACCTGTTAATGTGACATCGCTGTCCTCGTCATCTTCATCTTCACTGTCAAAATCATCATATTTTGAGTTCGGCTGTGTGGAAAGCTCTTGTGGAGCTCTGGATGCTGCACCGGTACCACCAAACGCTTCTTCTGTATGTTCCAGAATGGCTTGTGTACCAGCAGCAAGTTTAACACCAAGTTTAATCATTTCGTTCGTAGTAGTCTTGGAGAACTGCTGAACACCTTTGGAAAGACTTCTGTAGATTCGTCCATCCTTCTGGTACTCCTTGACTGGAACAGCGATAAGGTCCTTGAAACCAGTACCAATCTTTGCAAGAGATCTTACTGGAGCCAAACCAGTCAACACACCACTCAACTGTGTAGATTTGATATCTGGCATCCATAATCCATTCAGACTAGCACCAAGTCTCGGGAATCCAGATATACCATGTAATGTTAAAGACTTTAAAATCATATCAGCCCCGTCCAAGATGAAGAAGTTCATGAACTCAGTAGTATGACCGGATCTCAACCCAGCATAATCAACCTTTTTTGGCTTATAGTCAAGTTTTATGTGAACAGAATTGATAGTAAACTTTTGAATGTACGCCAAATCTTCGAATTCATCGACAAGAGCAAATCTGGCGTCCTTGAACTCACCAAACCTTGTCAATACCTCCAAAGTATCCTGGTCAACATGAAGTCTCAAAGGCAAAACATGCACTTCCATCAATATCTCAGTGGCAGCTAACGTCGATACAGGTCTGACTGTTTTCATGCTCAACGATAACATCTTCGAACCACTTTCACGATCGACATCCTTCATGTAGGTAACAAACTTGTTCCAAGTAGAAGTTGGCACATTATCAGTGACCTCAAAGTCCCGAACTGTAAGCTGAAGTTCACTCACAACCTCAGAATCAGTCTCACCGAAAATGCTTGAATCATCAACTGGATCCTTATTCGAGAAAAGAATGAAATCAACATTGATATCAGTCAACTCAATCATCACCTTATGAGTCTTTGAGCGACGGAGTTTCAACTTCTTGATACTACTCTTACCGACATCGATACCGTTTGACTCATCATCAGACTTGTTCTGAATGTCTTTGTTAATCAAAGCTCTCAAGGTATCTGGGTCTGACGTAACTGGGAGGGAAACGTGGATGGAATCAAATAAAGTTTCACCAAAAACTTGACCCTCTAGTACTGCAACATTTGGTGGCCTTTGGATAGTATCTCTCTGTACATTCATACGTTCCTTCTGTTCTTTAGCTTTTTGCTCCAGGCGTTTCACAGCATGACTGATGGTCTTCCTTGTATGCTTCCAATCATATCCATCATGGATCTTGATGACCACTTTGGAAGCTGTGAAAGTTAGACACATGGGGTATGGCTTCTCAACACTTCGGACACTAGAGGTCAAGTTCTCACCAAAATGGCCATCATTGAACAGAATAATGGAGTCTGAGTTGTCAGATTTCAAATCACCAACGGAACCAGAAGCACTCAAAGACTTATCAGCAGCAAAAAAGGGATTTCTCTTTAGTGTCTCTCCAGTTATATGAAGCTCACTCAGGTCTTTATCGAGAATGTCCGAACCATTGAGCGACTTTGGGGATTCTTTGTGATCGTAGTAGCTGTCCACCATGTTGAGAGGCTCGTAAGCAATACCAGAACCAGAGGAACCCATTCCACTTTGAGGGGCATCAATGGACTCGTTATTGAATGCCGTTTCATCGACATCATCAAAGACGTTGATCTCATGACCCTTCTTGATTTTGTACTTAGCATCAGCCTTAATAGCAATAGGTTGCTTCAAGTCATTAATCAACTGGATCAAACAATGTGAGGAGTCAGCGCACAAATCAATTTCCAACACGTTGGAGCTGATATCGAGGATAACAGATTTTGGCGATACAGAAGTGCCATAAGCAGAAGCATTTTGTTTCACCATGACGTTAATAGACAGATTCTTGATTTTCCCCACTGTGGAGTAACCTTTAGCGTTGAAGTAAGATACTTGAGACCATGATGCTGTCGAACTTCTGTTGGCCTTGGTTTCTTCATAGCCAGCTATGTTTGAAATGTCATCAATCAACACCAAGAACGAACCTCTCAAATCAGACTTCACCATAATGTTTGAGCCGACCAAAAGATCGATGTTACCACTTGGAATCACCAAGTTAGCCTTGGACGACAATCGTCCTGGATTCAATCCAACAGCAGCATCCACTAAATTCAACTTTATCTCTAGCTTTGGGTCATTAGACAAGTTATCTGTGCTAGAGTTCACTGTAAGATCTGGAGACACGTCAGAGCTATCATTGGCCCTACTATCATTCTCAAGAATACCAAGCCACTTAGTGTAATACTCTGTAGTCGTGTTTCTCAACAACACATTCAAAGTTTTGAAGTCACGAGTTCTCAGAGAGATGACAGGAGCGCTTTTATCATCTGGGTTGATCACATCGAGGAATGGCTCTGTGACATCTGGTGCAATTCTCATTAAAGCAGCTTTCATGATATGAGTTTGCAAATAGCCCTCTTTATGAATCATCAAAGAAACAGTCTCGAACTTTCCCTGTGCGTCACCAAATCCTGGAGAAATGCCAGTAACATTAATAAAGACAGATTTTATGTTGACCAGCAACTTAACTGATAATCTCGATTGGAATGCCAGATTGGAGGAAATGCGAGCTTTCTTTCTCGTTTTGAAGACTATGTCTTCTTTAGTGAACTTCAAAGCCTCGTTGAGCACTGTTATCTCTGAAACTAAAGCCTGAAGTGCCTGAAAACCGTGAGAAACCTCAACTGAGTCAATATCGAGAGCTCCATGCGTCAGAAGAACAACTTCATGTCCATTGTTATCATACGTTCTCAACTGCTTGTCACCAGCGTGGGTCTTATGCTTGATGTTAGAGACAGTGATCAGTGGAAAAGTTTGGCCATTAGAGACTCTGTAAAGTGTGGTCTTCTTGAGCGATATCGTCGCTTCTTTGGAGGAGAATGATATAGGGGAGATCTTGAGCATGATTGATGATTGGTCTGAAAGCTTCAAATTCAAAGTTATCAATGAAGTTTGAATAGTAGTGGTTCCATTGGACGGCTTTTTCTGGACTTGGTTCGTGTTGTGTTTACTAAGTGACTCACTGATCTGTGGAAGGAACGAAGTCAAGTTGATCAGTCTCTGTAGAATGTCCTGGTCCAAATCAATGGATAGTTCTTTACCCAGAAGAAGTGTGAAGTCACTTGTCTTCACATTCAAGTCAAATCTGATGTCAGCCTTCTCACCTGATGGGTCAAATTCACCAACTGTAGAATCGTTCTTAGTTAGCATCAACTTCAAAAGAGAACCGTAAAATCTTTCTTCTCCAACTTGCTTCAAGTTCAAAGTGTCACAAACAACAGTAGCCTCTCCAGGCTTGTAGAAAGATCCGGACTCATCGATAGCGGATACAAGGTTCAATAAGACCTTCTTGATGACAATCTCATCAAACAATGGTTTCTCTCTCTCTTGCGCTGGAACAGTCGAGCTTTGTTTGACCTTGGAGTTGATATTTGGTGATCTGGCATAATCACGATTAGATGAAAGAGCCCCCAAGGACTCAATGATGTGCAGAAGTGTCAAAGGGATAGGTGAAGCAGCGATCCTCACTTCGCCAACGTCAATTTTGAGATTATCAACCTCTGTAAGACCCAAAAATGTCACTGTGATATCTGTGATGTAAGCCAATCTTGAAGAAGAGGTCATTTGGTGTCGACGTGATTCAAACACATCAGATGCAGCGCTCATATAAATAGAGCTTGCTTCTTCTTTGGAATACACAAGGCTCGATGTCATGGCCTCAGACTTCTCTAACATTGACGAGTTCATCATTTCTGGGTTATAATCATCATCATCACTATCACAGTCGCTGGACGGATTTTCTGGGTCGTCCTCGTGAAGTGAAGACTCTCGTACCGCTGACACCTCTTCTTCTGTCTCTGTTTGAGAGTCTGTGGCCACGGTCTCTTCTCCAGGGTAAGCGGTAGGGTTCACTCCCAAAACCATGAGTCCACTGATGCTTATAGTACGAACACCATCCGTTGTAGAAAGCTTAGCCTCTTTGACCTCAACGTCCATAGTTGCTTGATCCATGATGACCCTTATCGATATGTTTTTGATGTTGACTTGTAGACGAGATAATGCAGCTTCTGCAGCCTTACTCATCATGTTGTTTAGTGCTGACGGTTGCTGACCTGTGGAGTCTTGTGGAATGTCTTCATGGACTTGAAGTTCGGGATCTGCATCTTGGAACTCTCCGTCAACGATGATACTGTTGGCCAAGCCCATGGTACTCTCAGCCAATGAGAACTTGGACTTGTGAGTCGGTACCGCCGTTGTGGATGAGAGTGCAACGGTGAGCACGACGTTATCAGCCTCGATACTGACACCGCCACTGACATTGAGAGTAAGTTGACAAGTCTTCACTTTGCCATTCCTTAGATATACTCCGGGGATCTGGATGGCATCTGTATCAAGCTCCACATCTGATAAAGTGACCTGACTGTTAGATCCTAAAGAGACGTCGAGATTTGGCAGATCAATCTCAGAGAAGAGCGATAGCTGTTGAAGGACGTAGAGAAGAAGCCTCTTCTGGATGTTCTGGGGCATCCAGTTGGGAGACATGGCCTTTTTTCCTTATGTCCACTATATGTGTATGATTATCGTATTAACCTTTGGAGGGCGGATTCCTGAGAGGGGTTTTGACTTTAGTGGCGTTAGTATCGTTGATTGAAGGGATGAGGACGTTTGCTTGACAGGGGTGACACTTACGTTACAGCCGCAGCCGCCAGGAAGGAAAAAACAGCTTTTTTTGTAACCCGGGATATGTTGATGCCTTCCACTATCTGCTAGAAGTGTGGCAAGTTATAAGTGGCTTCTGGTGTGTTTTATTGGTTTGTTATAGAGACAAATACAAAGGGAGCTGGTCCTTTCCCTTTATCGCGCGCGCGGCCTGTCATTAGCCCGCACTCGGAATTTGGTGCCCCTACCACCTTTACATATAGTCACGTGAGCTGTGGCACGCTATTTGGTTTTAATCTTTGTGGGATATATATTTTGAGATAGTTCACTAACTAGTATACTTGGGTTGGTCTAGCAAGCCATTATACTGGCTTATTTGCTATTTTTATACGTCAGATTTTGAATATTCGCCTGAAAATACGGGTCTGCAAATATCTGGTACAGATGGGTTGTAGGTGAACCTAGTGATATACTGTCAAATTACATAAAAAAGCTCGTAGATCACCGATAAGGCAATGTATTAGAACGCCAAAAAAATCTTCATCCGCACCAAAAAATCTATTGTTAATAGAACCCACTCGTGAGTTCCAAAACACTGTGATTAAAGGTCTACAAAATTATCAAAAGCATTCAGAGCTAGTTGATGTCCAGGTGTTCGCGAAGAAAATGTTCAGGTGTTTTTGCAGGGTCATTTGCATGATATATTTGGCGTGTGATCGAACTTACCTTCCCGACCAACGTCAAGGTATTGAGATCAAAAATGTCGATCGTACACTCATGTGTAGAGCAATATTAAGACTCATGATACTTTGTGTAGTGACTTACTGGAATCATGTTCAAGTCAAAAGGCTCTAGTTTAATATGGCTTCATGAGAGGATCAGTGGTAATGGTCTACTATAATTACATAACAAGAACCCTAGTATTAAGCTGTACCTACCTAGCCTCGACGACAATCGACGATCTTCAGTACATGACAGGCACCCCGCGCTTTGCTGAGCGGGTGGATATATCACAGGCCAATTATGAGGTTGGTTGCCATAAAGCGAAAACATTCTTGGACACTGCGAAGATCCGTTTCGGGAAGTTGTTTTTGCCTCTTTGGGATCTTCAGCTGCAAGATTTCTTTGTCAAAACTCAGGCACCGCAGCGCAAACGCGTGTAGACGCGTTTGTTTACTCCGGCACGCGTGGGTTTTCGCGGGCGCGAACGCGTCGCTGAGGCAACAAGCACCAAAACTTGCCCCGGCAACACCCGAGCACCACGATTTTTATTTTTGGTGGGCTTTTTGCGAAAGGGCCAAAACACAAGGAACCTTCACAACGCTGTCACCTCAAAAAGATTACACAACAACCAAAACAACTCCTGCCTGGCGCTTGTCTCGAAGCCCTGTCAGATCACCCGTCACTGTCTTTGGGAACCCTTCCAACTGAAGCCGCCGCGTTCAAACACGCCCTCCCGCTCCCTCAGCATATACACAAAACGCTCCCTTTTTTCCGCCCACGAGACATCAAGCACATACTCGTGTCTTACCGCCCCGTGTGATTCCGCCACCAAATCCGCCATTACACGCCCAGCAAGCCTGGCTCATCGCAACTGGACCTCTTGTCTTTTGACATCACATCGCTTTGGACCTTGCCGCTAGTGCTTCACTTTCTTTTTACGCTCTTTACCCGCTGCGTTCCAACGTCGAAACAACAAACGCTCCAGATCTCAGCCCTCTCCATACAGTATCGACACCGATCCCACCTGTGAGAGCACCGATATTACAGAACAAACATCCACACAGTCACACAGACCGCTCTTTTTCTCTATACTATCACTATCTGAAGTCGCTCGCTCCCATCTACAAATCTCTCCATCACATTCCCTCACGTTAGAAAAATGTCGAGGCTACAAAACCCCGCAATGACGACGACGACGACGACAAGTCCGAATGTAACGATTCCTGGAGCTTACACAAGACGTCCAACACCCAGAGCTATGAATGGAGCGTCGTCACACACAGTTGACCAGTCCCCTCAACAGAGAGTGCCCAACACACAGCTTCCACAGACGCCAGTGAACAGACAACCAGTAAGTCCAGGACCCGACATCACAAGAAGCAGGTCAAGGAAGAAGTCCAACCCAAACTATCTGATATATATACCTCCCAAACCCGATGGTCCCGTATCGTCTCCACAGCACAACCATGTACATCAATCATCACAATCTCCACAACAAGATTATGGCCGTCTTCACAGACATCATCAACAACAACCGTCTGATGCTTCACAGCGGAGTTACACTACAGCTCGACTGGGTATGACTGGTTCTGCTTCCACAAGAGACACCTCGGGTGGTCTCCACTCATACAACACTGCAATTTCCAAACAAAGCTCAGATTCGACCAAGCCATCTTCATCATGTGCTACTTGTCAAAAACCAATTACAACAAAATCAGTTAAGGCATTGGGCAAAAGATACCATACACAATGTTTTGGCTGTGCTGATTGTGGTACCCCTATCCTTTCCAAATATTTCCCATTCGAGACCGAAACTGGAAAGAAGATACCTTTATGTGAGGAGCATTTCTACAGAAGACGAGGCCTTGTCTGTTGTGTTTGTGACAACTTTTTGAAAGGTACACATTACACCGTTTTTGGGAGAAAGTATGATGCTGATCATTTCTGTTGTAAGATCTGTTCCAAAAAATTTGATACCGATGAGGACTTCTTCAATCATGAGAACAACATCTATTGCCATTACCACTTCTCTAAATATTTCATCGATCGTTGTGAAGGCTGTGAATTTGCCATATTGAAGCAGTATGTTGAGATATTTAGAGGTGGAAGAAATCAAAAATGGCACGTTGAGTGCTATATGATCCACAAGTGTTGGAATGTTGCCATTGCTCCAACAACTATTGGTCTTCCGGCTTTCCCAAAAATTGAACCAACGGAGGTGAACATAATGTCAGTACCTGACGTTAACCCGTCACCAGATGAGTTGTTAATGATGGAATCAAAGGCAACGGAGAAAATTGCGGATATTTGGACTACATTGTTCAAGTTTGAAGAAGATGCTGCTACATGTATCTCAGATATGCTGTTATTCGCCACTGCTCATGACCAACGTAAAGGTTTAAGTGCCACTGCTAGACTTGTGCTCAAAATCGATGCTTTATTTAAGAGTATTGAGAGTTTGCACCGCCTTGGTATTGATTCAGGAAATACATATGGTGCTTTGGCCAACTTGTCTATTGCCAACAACGAGGATGTCACTTTCCAGACGCTAAAGAAAGAACCAAGAAACCTTTCCGCTAAAATCATGATTTATCTCGCAATCTTGAGAAAGACAAGTAAAGGTGCTGCTGATGCCTCCAATTCTCAGGATCTGATCTTGTCAGTTGTTACAGGTCTTGCACACTACTTGAAGTTGCTTATCAGATATGGTCTTCATAATTCTTTACAGTACAACAAAACCTCACATACTACGAGTGCTTTGGATAAGTTCTTGAGAGAGGTGAGAAACCATGAATCTGTTCCAATGGATGCTTTAGACTCTTTGGATATCCCTGTTGATGCATCCGACTTGTGTTTCCATTGTCAGAAGAGTATTGAAAGTGAATGTGTCCAATACCAAGATAAGAGGTGGCATATCGATTGCCTTCATTGTACAAAGTGTCACAAGAATCTCCAGGCTTATGGTGGTATTGCCGATGCTTCCTTCAACCTACAGAATAACTGGGTGCTATGTGCTCAGTGTGCTGTTGATGATCCTCTGGCTAAATCAGGTTTCAGATCTGTCTCCAAGCTTTTGCAGTTGAGTTACTTGTTGAAGATTGCCATTGTTCGTTCAAAGGCTGTTATGGAGTATGAAAGTTTGCATCAAAGCTCTAGCCAGGCTGCTGAGATTAGAAAAAACTCTATGAAGAGTGAGCAAGGTTACTTGAAGACGTTGAATGACATCAAGAGGCTTAGATCCACAAGACAGAGTACCAGAATTACTGAGAGTTCATCCAGAGATGTTGCAAGAAGGTCTGTTATCATTGAGTCATCAGATAATGCTGCTGATAATGGTCCTTATGCGCATAATGATCAGAAGTTCATGTCCGATGAGATCATTTCTAAGCAGAGAATCACGGTTGAAGACGAGCCAGTTGGTCCATCATTGAGCAAAAAGAGTTTCAACAGAGCCACTTCTTTTATCAACAATCAGAAAGTGCTCACTTTGGATGATATCCCAAGGATCGTTGCTGCCGAGCATGCCCGTGAGCTTCGTCCAAACACTTACAAATTCCACAATCCACATCAAGATGAAGGCATTTCCAAGAATATCAAGCCAAAGAGCAACTCGGTGCGCAATGGTGCTCCTAGTGTCCAATCAGGTCATGGTGAGAGTGATCCAGCGATGAAGTACTACTCTCAGTTGACTGACGAGGAACGCTATGTCCTTTCCCATATCTCTGCCACTCTTTTACGCGAGATAACTCAAAAGTTTAAACTCAAGGGAGACATCGATGTGAACAAACTTCTCGACATCAAGAAAAATCCAACTTTTTGGGATAAGTTGAAAGGTTTGGGTAACAATGACAAGAAGAGTTTTTCACTATCTAAGGTGTTTGGCTCTGACTTGAAGGATCTTACTGCTAAGACTGGCGTTGAATCTGGCCAAAGTAATGGCCCATCTAAGGTCCGTATTCCAATGGTGATTGATGACTTGTTGACTGCTCTCTATCAAAAGGATATGTCTGTCGAAGGTGTGTTCAGAAAGAATGGTAACTTGAAGACTTTAAGAGAATTGGTTGAAAAAATTGATGCCAATCCAACTAAGGTTCCAGATCTTGAGAAGGAGAACACTATTCAGCTGTCTGCGTTGTTGAAAAAGTTCTTGAGAGAGATGCCAAACCCACTTTTGACATTCAGGCTATATGATGTTTGGATTCTGTCTCAGAAAGTGAGTGATCCATCACAGAAGCGTATTATTACAGAATTGAGTTATTCCATGCTTCCAAAAGCTCACAGAGATTTGACAGAGGTTCTCTTATTCTTCTTCATGTGGACTTCGTCATTCGCTCATCTTGATGAGCAAAGTGGTTCTAAGATGGATATTCATAACTTGGCAACGGTGCTTTCTCCTAACGTTCTCTACGCTCAACCAAGTGAGGTTGCTCGCCCTGCTAATGGTAAAGGTGCTCCTGCCACTACTTACTACGATGCCTTTGGTGAGAATGAGGGTGAGAATTACTACTTGGCCATTGAGGTAATGGACTACTTGATTGCACACAACGAAGAGCTATCACTGGTTCCAAGCTATCTTCTCGACATTCTCGAAGGTTGTAAGTTTGCTAAGGGCGAACATTACACTTCTAAAGAGATCTTTACCAAGATTGATACTTTCTTGAAACGGAACCCAGATTTCTTGAACAACATTGGTAAGGAGAACTCTACGGATGAGAAGGAGAATGAAAGTGCAGTTATCGAGGAGAATCCAAACACTCAAGTTCCAATTGCGACCACGATTAATTAATGTTGATGATTTTTTTTTGCTTATGCTTTGTTTTTGAGCTATGCGTTTTGTTTATTCTGTACACGTTGACTTTTATTTCCAAAAGACACTCCCTGTTTTCTTATAATTAATGAAGATTAATGAACTTTGTTTTCGTTTGTTTTATGTCATACTCATGCGTAGTTACTTGTTCGGTCTCCTATAAGTATAAGATCACACCACAGCTGGAGGGCCTGCAGCCTTTTCCAACCTATCTTTCATCTTCTTCTCTTCCAACAACTGCTCTTCATTTTGAGTCAAGTACTTATCTGCAATGAATGCAACGGTGAAAGTGGAGACACCAACGTATAACCTGATTCTAGCCGGTAGAGCGTTCCATCTGTGCCAGAGCCCTTGGAATTTGGGTATTTGTTTTGTTTTCTTCTTTGTGATTGGCTTGTGAAATGTCTTTAATGGAGGTTGTGTGGACATTTGTAGTGTTTTTTATTGAGCCCTTTTTGGTGATGTTTGTTGGTGGTGGCGTGGTCTATTAGCTCCGCTTTTTTGTGGGGTTTATAAGGTCGCGAGAGATCTACGTCATGAAGCTATATATATATACCCATTGATATATCGCATTATTCATTGAAAATATAAGAAAAAGATTAGGCACCCAAGCACGATAAGAATTCGATCTGCTCTTGTCCCAAGATGCCTTCCAATTTCCAAGAATGGGAAGATATAGTCACATTGCGTCTATGATGGGCAATGTTTCCGAAATAAACGTTGAAGAAGTCATTGCTTGGTACCAGACCTGCACTAGACTCCGTAGATTCAAAAACCCGAGATTTTTGTAAATCCAATGAAAGCTGCTGCTGTTGTTGTTTGTTCTGTTCCTCTTGTTGATCTGTTGAAGTCTTATCGTTAACACTTTGAAGATGGGAAGTGAGTAGATCAATGGTCTCAAAAGCTCTTTGGTAAAAAGGAACATTTTCGTTGAAGATTGTTTGTCTGAAAAACCCCATATCGGCGAGGATCGACGTTGAGTATTGGTTGAGTATCTCTTTCAAGCCACGAGGTAGCTTTGTCGGTTCAGTGGTGACCATGATGAGGTCAGCGATGGTTCCGAAAACAACACAGTCTGAGAGTTGATGATAGTGGTTCATATACTCTTCAGGGGGATACAACTGACGAAGTTCGTTGTATCTTTTCAAAAAACTCTCTACAATGGAGAGCATGACGAACCAAATCCCATCATCGGGTTGACTGAAGTAGATCTTACGATAGATCCTGAGTCTGTTGAGAACGATGAAGAAATGGAGGTAACAACATTGGAAGTTCATGAATATGTTGTTTCTAGGGTTCAAGATACTTAAGCTCTGTGGAACCTGGTAACTGGTCAACTGTCTATCAACCATGATCAAGTTTTCCAAATACTCAACAAGTGAAGAGCCCATAGAAGGTGGCACCTCATTACAAATCTTGGTCAATTTGGCAATGTGTGTGAGTAAAGCCTGGTAACTTGTACTCAATTCAGCAGAGATGAAGGCCTTGAGTATTTGAGAACTGCCAACCTGATCTTTAGGGATACTCTCCAGTCTAATCAATGACGGTACCCCGAACCTGAGAGAGTTGAGTGTATCGTTATGACAAATGATCCACCATACTTTTTGTGGGACATCAATCTCCAAGGCGTTTTGAGGGATCTTGTGAGTTTGAAGACCGAGAACGTACGCCATTGACACCAATTCTGAACCCATAGCCATGATGAGATTTTTCTTATTGAAGAATCTGAGTGAGATGTCATAGAGTAACAATATCTGGAGGTGTATCAGCCTTGGACTCTCTTTATACTTCACCATCCCCAATGCGGTTTTCGACACTTGTAAGAGGTTGTTTGCAGTGTGCACAACGTTATCAGGGGACACAGCTAGGTCCTCAAAGATCCTGTTTTTCGGGTAGTGCAACACCGTGAGAGACATGACGATGGAGATGAGCGACAGATTTTCCCAATCATCATGTGTCAAGAGTTGTTGTTGTGATTCTTCTCTGGACTTGAACGACGCAAACCGTCCGTCAATGGTCTTATCATCCAAGATCTCCATTGGCCTGTTGAGGTACTTCTTAAAGAATGAAACGGCACCACTGAGGATTTTCCTCTCCGGGAGTGAGGCCACCGCGTCGTGATATGTGCGTACCAGAGAGAGCTGATCCGGTTTACGTGATGTGAGCAGCGGTGTAGACTCTGAGGAAGAGGAGGTTGTCGGGGAGACCTTGGCCTCAAGCTGGGCAAGCCTATCCGTGAGCATGGCCACCTGTGATTGAAGCTTACTGATCTCAAGGTCTCTCGGGGAAGTCGAGAGTGGGAAGCCTGCACGCTGTTGATGTTGATGGTCCCATGGTTTGGATACTACCGGAACCGGAACATGAGGTGTCTCAGCTATGGGCACTTGTGTATAAGAGTGTGGGAACTTGTCCGTGACTTTGAAAGTGGTCGTGTAGGTATGTATCGCGGGGAGCTTCACCGGTGCATCGATTGAGGGGAAACCGGACGGCTGGTGTTGTTGTTGGTGTTGGTGTTGGTGTTGGTGTTGATGTGTCTGGTGCTGCTGGTGAAGCGATGCTCGTAAGTCGGCGAGTGAATTGTCCGAGAAAGTGGAGAGAGACTGTTTGCGAACCCTTTTCACGTGATCTGGAGAAGGTGGATTCGGTGGGGCAGCTAAACATTGTTCGACTCTGTTGTGTCGACGACAGGCCCCACAAGGAATACTTGTGTCGCACTTGATCTTCTGCTTTTTGCAAGGACCACAGTTATAAGAACGTCTGGGCCTTCTCTTGTTCTCCCTGTCTCTTTCCCTCTCCGTATCGTCGCTCATTTGCACACAGCTTTTCTAACTAACAAAACAAGAGCTGCCAAAGGGCTGGACTGGGCCTCCTCTTCGCCTTATATTAAACGGCCTTGATACGCGGCCTCGCTCTTATCTATCGTCCGTGTCCCGATTCGGAAATGGGCGCTGATAAGTCCGAGTATCCACGGCAACCAATGGAAGACCGCTCGGATTAACCCGTTTCGGGCCGGTTCACCGCTGCGTGTTGGCCCCCTATTTTTCTCTTCTTCTATTCTTCCAAATGGACTGTCCATACGTCCATATCAATCGATGATTTGTGCTTCTTTTCCATCTCTATAGTTCTTATAGTTCTTGGGCCTGATGGATTGATTCATTGTGTCCGAGGATAGAAAGAAAGCCATGGTTTTGTTGTTGAATTTGGGCTAAACCATCAACTATCTTTTCTTCAATTACTGTTTATTGACAATGGTTGGGGGTTTATCTCTTGATTTCGGTAAAGCATGGAGAGAGAGAGATTTCTCCGACGCGAGGACATCTCCGAGCACCGAAAGTGGTAATTTCCTGATTAGGTCATTTAACCTATTTAATTGCAGAAGGTTTTTTTTTTCTTGTTCGCGAATTTTTATGGCACCAAAAAATTTCTGCTGCAGCTCATCTCCCTTCTACAATCTATATATAAGTCAATTTCTTCACCAAACAAAGCCATGGCAAAGGACTTCAAAGGCAAGCAGAAGGCTTCCAAGTCCGTTAAGGACAAAAAGGACTCCCACAAGGGCCAGAAGAGACGCCACGAGGAGGTTGAGGTCGAGGAAGAAACCGACAAGGCCGTTGATGAGCTTGATGATGAATTCGATGATATTAAAGATATGCTCGATGTGAACGAGAAGGAGAAGACCAAGAAGTCCTCTAAGAAGGTTGTTGAAGAGGCTGAAGCCGAGGAGAGCGAAGTCGACGAAGAAGAAGAAGAAGAGGATGAGGAGGAGGAAGATGACGAAGAAGAGGACAATGAACCAAACCCACACACTCCAAAGAAGTACGATGAATCTGCTCCTGTGAGTGACAAGTTTGAAGACCACAACCTCTCCGCTCCAACATTGAAGGCCATCAAGGACATGGGCTTCACCACAATGACTCAGGTTCAAGCTAGAACAATCCCACCTCTTCTTGCCGGTCGTGATGTTCTCGGTGCTGCAAAGACAGGTTCCGGTAAGACATTGGCCTTCTTGTTACCAGCCATTGAATTGTTGTACAACTTGAGATTCAAACCAAGAAATGGTACCGGTGTCATTGTCGTTTCCCCAACTAGAGAGCTCGCTTTGCAGATCTTTGGTGTTGCTCGTGAACTTATGGCTCATCACTCACAGACCCTTGGTATCGTTATCGGTGGTGCTAACAGACGTGCTGAGGCAGAGAAGCTCGTTAAAGGTGTCAACTTGTTGATTGCCACTCCAGGTCGTTTGCTCGATCATTTACAAAACACAAAGGGCTTTGTCTTCAAGAACTTGAAGGCCTTGGTCATTGATGAAGCTGATAGAATTTTGGAAATCGGTTTCGAAGAAGAGATGAAGCAAATCATCAAGATCTTGCCAAGAGAAAACAGACAGAGTATGTTGTTCTCTGCCACACAAACCACAAAAGTTGAGGATTTGGCCAGAATCTCTTTGAGAGCTGGTCCACTTTTCATCAACGTTGACAGTAAAGAACAGAACTCCACAGTGGACAGATTGGAACAAGGTTACGTTGTTTGTGACAGTGACAAGAGATTCCTTCTGTTATTCTCCTTCCTTAAGAGAAACATTAAGAAGAAAGTCATCGTCTTCTTATCCTCTTGTAACTCTGTCAAGTACTACGCCGAGTTGCTCAATTACATCGATCTCCCAGTCTTGGATCTTCACGGAAAGCAGAAGCAACAGAAACGTACAAACACTTTCTTTGAGTTCTGTAATGCCAAACAAGGTATTTTGATCTGTACTGACGTTGCCGCTAGAGGTCTTGATATCCCATCTGTTGATTGGATTATTCAATTCGATCCACCTGATGATCCAAGAGAGTACATTCACAGAGTTGGTAGAACTGCTAGAGGTAAAGATGGTCAAGGTAAGTCCCTTATGTTCCTCACACCAAATGAGTTGGGCTTCTTGAGATACTTGAAGGCTGCCAAGGTACCACTTAACGAGTATGAATTCCCAACAAACAAGATCGCCAACGTTCAGAGTCAACTCGAGAAACTTATCAAGTCCAACTATTGGCTCCAAAAGAGTGCCTCTGACGGTTACAGATCGTATCTCCAGGCCTACGCTTCTCACCATTTGAAGACAGTGTATCAGATTGATAAGCTCGATTTGGTTAAAGTCGCTAAAGGTTACGGTTTCACAACACCTCCAAAGGTGAACATCACCATTGGTGCTAGCGGGAAGACACCAAAGCCAAGAGATAACGGTAACAAGAGAAAGAAGATTAGATCTGCTTAAGGTATGAGCGGATTTGGTTATATACAGCATTCTTTAAATAGTCATGACAAAATTGTAAACTAATCGATAATCATTAATCTACGTAGACAGCTGTTAAAAGTACATGCATGGGTTTTGTTATACTAATAATCCATCTCATCACCAGCGCTAGCTGTTCTGGAACTTTCACGTTTGACTCTTTTACTCATTTCTTCAAAGTCCCGACTTGCTTTACGTTTTCTTTCAAGATCGGCTTCACTTTCAGTTTCTTTCGAATCATCCGGATTGTTTCTTGCAGCAGCCTTCTTCTCAGCGGCTTCAGCTCTAGTTTTTTCAATTTCCTCTCTTCTGATTTTTTCCTTTTCAGCTTTCTCTTCAGCTTCTTTCTTCTTCAATTCTTCTTCTTCTTTTCTCTTGAGTTCATTTGCCTCTTCTTCTTTTTCCCTTCTCAAGTCCTCTTCCAATTGTTTAGCCTCATCAGCGGCTCTTTCATCATCGTAAGCTTTTTTTAGGGAACCATCAAACAAACCTTCCAGACCAACGGATTGATTAACTTGGGAAAACTTATTCAAATTGACAAGTCTAGCTAACCTCAGTGCTTTCCATGTGTTCATATCTTTAGAACCTTCACCGGATTTAATCACATCTCTGTATTCTTCAAGTTTCTCAAACATCTTCTCCTCGCTATAACTCTCCCCTTGGGTTTCCAAAGAGGTTCTATCGGTTTGAATTTTCCAATGCTTTGTGATCTGTGGTGTACCATAGCTAGCCCAGAATCTTTTCGAAATACTTTTGAATTTCTCCCATGTGTCTTTAGAACTCTGAGTGAATGCAACTTCTGGAAGTTCTGGATTCGACTGGGTATACATCAGCAGCTTTGAACGTATATGTTCCCTTTCTGCATCTTCAACATCTTCAACAAATGAGCTCAATAATGGATAATGGGTCGTTAATATGTCACGAACTCGTGTTTGTAAGGCAACAAGGCCAGATAAGTCCTTTGTTTCAAGAGATCTTGCAAGTTTGGCAATCTCAAGTGATGCCTTTCTTGAGTCTCGTAATTGTGGGATTGTGTTTCTTTTGCCAATTGAGAGAAGGAACGAAATGAGGAAGTCCAATTGCAAATAGAAAGTCTTTCTCAACGTTTCATCATTTCTAATTTGGTCTGAAAATTTAGATTCACTTATGAGGAACGTCGGTGAATAAGTCTTGGAATCGTAAAGTTCAACGAGTTCGAGCTTTCTCTCTTCACTCAGAGCAGCGGTGGATGATGTCGATGATTTGGTCGAACCACGATCTGAACGACGTTCGATATCAGAGAGATAACGTATTGTGGATTCACTATCCAGCAAGAAAAACTTCCACGACGCAGGACTGGAAACCACTTTGGAAGGCGAATCAAAGTACTGCTGACATGACCAAAACCGTGTGAATGCCGATTTTGGTAAAGAAGGAGGAATACGATGCTCTTGATATGTGAAGGGATTAGATTGGAACTTTGAGTTGGAGAGGAACAGTGCATTTGGAGGGAAGATGTTTGTTAAGAAAGATAGGATCTTCGATTTCAATGTATCACGACTCGGTTCGTTATTCCCTGAGTTTTGTTTCAATTTGGTAGAAGCCGTTTGGAAGACGATCAGCGAAGGATGTCTTCTACCGTCAAGCTTCTCATCACGACCAACTTTGGAGAATTCATCGGTTCTGAGCTCAAAATAAGGCCAGAATGCCAACAACCACTCAACGTCACGCTCATGGAGAAGACTGGCAAATAACAAGTGTGGTAAGTCCTTATGCACCACGCCAAGGTCTCTAGCATGGATGGCCAAGTCCATCAGCAACGCCACCAACTTGTGGTTTTCAGAACCGCTCTGGTCGTTCAGCACAGAAAGAACAGATGTGAAGGCAATCTCAGCGGCAATGTTATCCGTTTCCCTCAATTGATCAAGAAACTGTTCAAGGGCGTTAGCATCGACGTACTGGATGAATTCATTAGCCGCCGAGTGAACTGGGTCAAAATCGCACCGTTTAGCGAGCTCCTCCGTAAACCCGTTGACGGACTCTCTGGCTATCTGCACGTGATCCAGAAAAGTGTCCACTGTCTCTTGTGTCATAACAAATGAACGTATTTTGGTGGTTTTGTTGGTGCTTTGTTTGGTGATAGTTTTATATGCTTTGTTTTCTTTCTGCACTGGCTGCCTATTTGCCCGTGACAAAATGGCAGATTTTCTCCACTCTACTTGAATGAAATACAAATAAATATGGATTTACAACTGTACAAGTAAGATATATGTTTATAACTATGTGATCTTTCTGCACTCGAAATGGGTGGCGTCCACATCTGCCGGGAGAGAGCAGAAGTATTGCTAAATCAGGTGTTAGTTATGCCATTGTGATCAAAACCGATCTAATATAATACTTACTTTTCCTTGCATCTCTTTGAACAGTTTCACACCATCAATGTCCAAGTTGAGACATCTATATCTGTGTTAGTTCTTCATTTGATGTCTTTTATAATCCTCGGACCTTAATGGGGGTACTTACGTCTGTCCTCCATTCTCATTCTTTCTGCAAATTATACTCTTTTCAAGTCCCTTCTTTCTGCAAGCACATGTTAGTATAGACCCACGAATGATTAACCATAGATAACTCACCCATCGATGATATACAATGCTTGTGGGTTCACTGACACAAACTGTTCAACTTTATCCTGGAGAGCCTCTTCGGAAAGCGGTTTGGCAGCAGAGTCCTGTGTAGTCTTCGAAGCGTTCCCTGAGAGCCAAGCCATGTCGATTGGTAGTTTGTATGTATTTAAACCCTTTTATAACCATAAAACGATGCTTGTGGAGAGAATAGCTTCCTCGATTGTTTTCGAGAAGTTGCTTGTATGTGCTGCTGCGCGTACCAGAAATGACGTAAGAGATTATGTAAGCAGCATAGAGGGACGGTTAAACCTCTCATCATAACCACTCATTTTGTTGATTTTGGAACAGAAAATGCGGTTTTCATATATATATATTTTGTTTCTCGACATAAAATGGGTTCATATTTCTACACATTGCTTTATACACTCATATCCCAAAGCCTCATAGATCATGAAGCTATTGAAACTTCTCATCGTTGGATTACTATCCAGTTTAGTACAATGTGGAATCAAAGTAGTTGTTAAAGAGAGCAAAACAACTCCCAAATGGGTTGAATTGGATGACGGTCTCCCAACGGCAAAGCTTTACAACAGAGGAAATTACATCGGTGTAAGTGTTCAAGTTGGTTCGCCTCCTCAAACGAATGAATTGTTACTTGATACCGGTTCAGATATCTCTTGGTTCAACTCTGCAAAGAACCCATATTGTAAGAAAGAAGACCATCCATTACATAAGAGAAGTGCACGCCCAAAATTGAAAAACTCGTTAAATTGTGGTAAAACGGGTGTCTTGAACTTCACTAAGGACGAAGGAGGATCCATTAGACTTGCAAAGGACAAAAAAAACAAACCTTTCCATATGAGATATGGTGATACTACGGTGATTAACGGTAAGTATTACACTAGTAATGTCACTCTTGGATATGACCTCACCGTGCCTGAATATGAGTTTGGTGTTGCCAATGAGGCCAATTCATCCTTTGGTGTCTTTGCACTTGGTCTCTCCGATTCATTTCTTGAGAAGGATAAAATCAAGTATCAACATGATCATTTCGTCAGGGAGTTGAAAAGATCAGGACAGATTAACAGAGCCAGTTTTGCCACTTGGCTTGATGAGATTGATTCCGAAACTGGATTGTTGTTGTTTGGTGGGATAGATCAGGCTAAGTATACACCACCACTTGTCCATATGAAGATTGCACAATCGGTTAGAGAAGTTGATAAGCCACCAAAGAGATTTGATGTCATAATGTCAAACATTGATATAAATGATAAGGAAATCTTCAATTTGACCAAGACTTATAACAATAACGTCACTTTGGGTGTCTTTGACACAGGTTCCAGATTGACATACTTACCAAGGGAGATATTCAATGCAACGATCACCACTTTGGGTGATAAGTATTTGAATCTGTTTGAAGTTGAAGATCACAAATTTGTCACTGAATGTCCCCATGACTTGAACGCTACAATTGGGTTTAAGTTCGGTTCAATGAAATTCTCTTTGCCATTAACCAAATTCCTCTTACCTTATGAGTTTACAGATCAAAATGGGAACATCGGGAAGCTATCACATGATAACAATGGGAAACCCATTGATCCTAACAAAGACTACTGTCTCGTTGCAATCCACACCCACGAAGGTGAGTATATCATCCTGGGACAAGATTTCTTCAGAGCTATGTACGTGGTCTTCGATTTGGATATGATGGAAGTGGTGATGGCGCCTGCCGTTTTCACTGCAAAGAGTCACATTAGGAAATTGACAGCTGCTGAGACGATTGAAGGCCTTAGAGACGGTGTTCCCGAGGGCAGTGAACAGTACTACTTCCATCCACAGATGCATAACCCACTCACAGAGTTCGTCAGCAACTCCCACGAAGGTTACTATAAACACATAACCAATGCTGGTCGACTGTTGAAACCTGACATTTGGTTGATGCTGACCTTATCTCTTTTAATGATAGTTTAACCATACACACACATATATATATATATATCTAAGCAATAAACTGTGTATTGAATTGTAGTGAAAGAGATAGAGACAAAGTGTATCTCTGCGAGCCGAGAAGGCTGTGTGTCCCCTGCCAAAAGCTGTACTTTACTGATTATGTAAGCATTACGTAACATTGTGATTAGGTAAGCTCAAAGCAAGTGAACGATTCCCGAGTCTTCCATACAAAGAACATACAACAAAGAACAAACAAAGAACCATCAATTGATTTAATTGATTCAATTATTGATAATGGGAAAAGCTGCTACACCACGTTGTATCTTTGTGCGTCATGGCCAGACAGAGTGGTCCAAATCTGGCCAGTACACCTCTGTCACGGACTTGGACTTGACACCATTTGGTGTTGAACAGATGAGAAGAACAGGGCAATCGTTGTTTGGTTCAGGCTTTATCAAGCCTTCCAGTTTGAAATACATCTTCTGTTCTCCACGTAAAAGGGCAATTCAAACGGTGAATTTGATCTTGGAAGGATTGGACCCGGAGACAAAGGCACACACACGTATCATCATCGATGAAGATCTGAGAGAATGGGAATATGGTGATTACGAAGGCAAATTGACCTCGGAGATTAAGCAATTGAGAGCATCGAGAGGATTGGATAAAGAGAGACCTTGGTTGATTTGGAGAGACGGTTGTGAGAATGGTGAAACCACTCAACAAGTTGGTCTCAGGTTATCAAGAGTCATTGGTCGTATCCAGAACATCCATAAGAAAGCCATGGTGGCAAATGAAGATTGTGACGTGATGGTGTTTGCCCATGGTCATACATTGCGTTATTTCGCTGCATTGTGGTTTAAATTGGGTCATGAGAAGACTGTTACTGAAGAGACACCAAAATATGTCAAATCCTATGATGCCGATGACGTTGAACCTGTCGAGATCGACACTTACAGATACTTATTGGAGAATCCAAACTTCATCTTGGATGCCGGTGGTGTTGGTGTCTTGTCCTATGCTCATAACAACATCAACGAACCGGCTTTGGATCTTGCCGGTGCGTTCGTTATCCCACCAGAGGAACAATCTCAACATGATCCATAAATATCTACAGCGTTATAGAAATGTTTTGAACGTCATTTATTCGTAGCATTTATCATGGAAGATCTGGCATTTGATTCAACTGAGCAAGCAATTCGTTCTGTTCATAAGACAACATTCTCTTATTTCTCTTGGTCTTTGGTCTTGGTGATGCATTATCGTTTAATGTACCATATCCTTTGATGTTTAACATTGGAGATGATGGCAGAGAGGTTTGACTGTTTTTTTTCGAAGGTGTACTGGACAAGTCATCTTCAGGAATGGGTGAACCGAATGAAACGTAACCAGTTGTCTCTTCTTCATCATCCAAAAGACTTGCACGTTCTCCCGTTAATGGTTCATGGTAGTCCGAGGAGTTTTTTAATTGTGTCTCTTCATCATGTGGTTCGTCGAGACGCCAACTAAGTGCAAAGACTCCCAATAACACTAAGAGTGTACCGAGGATAATCATGGTGATTTGGAAAGCGGATAACACTCCAAGTTGGTCATAAAACACTAACCCATTGACGATATTGGTGATGTTATAAACACAGAAAACCAATGGATATAAAACCGAGGTTGACACTGATCTTAACCCTTTGTTCAAGAAAACCAACTGAGTGATCGCCAACACAAAGAAACTTCCAACGATGATCCAAGTTCTAATGTTCTTAAAAGCCTCGTAATTGGACTTAATCAAGGCATTAAGTAACAGTTCCACAGCGGATTTGGCCATAAGCAAAGAGTGTGCCGATAGAGTACCACTGATGACACCATACAAACAACCTCTTATAAATCTGAACTTTTTAGCTGGGATATCGAACAAATGACGGATGGTGCAAGGTACTTGTTCTAAACGTACAAGTTTCACACAAGTGATCCATCCCAAGATGATAATCACCGTGGTTACACTTATCGAAATCCATGCAACGAAAGGTGGCCGTTGCATCAATTGCAACAGCTCTTTTAATGAGTGATTTGGATCCTCGATGCTACCAAATCCGGCAATCAACAACGCACCAAAGCCAACGAGCACTGTGCCTGCGATAGAATGGGATGTGAAACCCTCTTCTAAGATTATGGCTGAACAAACAGAGTTGAAAACGAGTCCCACGGCTTGCAAGGGACTCAAAATGATCAATGGTAGAGTTGTTATCTGGATAGAAGAACCTAGCAGATTAGCCAACAAGAAGAGAAAGAACCCCCATCTCCAAAGTGGACGATGATAAGGTGGTCGGTACGGTGTCCTCAATTCCTCCAAGATGTGGGATTTCCGTTGCAAAGTGAGCCCCACAGACTGTGTAGCAGAAGACAGCACACCAACAGTTGTACCAACGAGTATCGTTCTGGGTAGTGTCATAATGGTCTTATGGTGTGGTCTTATGGTCTTATGGTGTTTGTCTTGTAGTCTTATGGTCTTATGGTGTGATGAAGGGAGTATAAGGGACAGTGGGAAGTTACTGATGGTAACGAGTGTAGAAAGATCTTGTAAGCCTTCAAAAGACTCTTTCTTGTAGTTGTGCTTAAAGATCATCGCAAACACTCATTTATTGCGCCTCTTCATACTTTAATGTGTGAAGAAAACCTGCGCGAAATGGCCAAATTGGGAAGGTTACCTCATTAGGAAGGCTTGAACCCTGGTTTTAATGCCACGTTTGATAAAGCTCTCGGCCGAGAGCCATGTAGATAAATGTTTATTACATAGACTAATATCTCACCTCATAGGAGCCACCTTGTGATATATAACGAACCCATTTCACCGTGTTGTACTTAGCCTTCTCCGACACTTTCAAGAAACGAACCACAATACCAGAGGAACTAAACATTAACAGTTCGAAATTTAAAGTAATTGGAGGCTTCGAATGGGCAACGGAGAGCCACGACGAAGAGTTTTTAGCAGTGGTGATGCTTGCCGTCAGTGAGTGTTCGGTAAGACCTGAGAATTTGGAGAATTTCCACAAGATGGCTTTCTCCTCCGGGGAGAATTTGGCCTTACCACCCGATGAGGCGAAATCGGCATTGATTGTATTTGGCGAGGTTGGAATGCGAACAACAACATCAGTAGCAGTGAGTTTCGCTGGGAAAAGTGATTTCAAGTTCAATCTTAACTCCATTTTGCCATCACCAACATCCGAGAGCAATGGTGTCAATTTGAAAGGTAAGTTGATGTTCTCGGAAGCTCTGTAATGCATCAATTCAAATTGTCCATCCGGAGGGATGAACTGGATAACACGATCCGAGGCAAACTTATCCAATTCAACACATTGGTGGAATTTACAATCCTCTAAGATGACACTCCCCGCTGCAGCTTTTGGAATTGCCTTCTTGTTCTTAATGTCATACCCATCAAGCCAATTAGCATCGATACCGGAGCCATTCAAACTCAAAGAGTCATTTAACCCAAATTTACAAATAGGTAAACCTGATAAATGAGTTTTCATATCGATGAACCCATCGATATAAGATTTAACAATTCGACCGTCTTGTGAGATGAGAACGTTAACTTTTTCATAAATGTCAAGATAGATCTCATTCTTTCTGTATTTGATACCTGGTTTCCTCCAAGGAATTTCACTTGCCAAGTCGATACGACTTGCACTGCTTTGTTTCCTCAAAGTTGCCCTTCTTTGTATGGAACTGTGATTGACGACATTTTCCGGAATTGGAATGATCTGTTTAAGTGTAGAGAAATCCATTGTCTGTGGATAACCAAAGTCTAATACTTCGTCCAAGAGGTCATAGATGACGTTGAAATGATCAGTGACGATGTCTTCTGTTAAATCACCAAAATATTGTAGTAATAAGTTCTCTAAACTGTACAAGAATTCGAAAATGACTGAAGCATCAGTGTTTGATCTTGTGATGGCCACGATCCAAAGATTACCGTGCTTAATGTGAAGAAAAGTGGTCGACCCTAAAGTCAAGATCGGTGATCTCAGCTAATCCATTTGTTAGTCATGCCCTTTAAATTCATTACAAAGAACTTACATCAAGATTGGATATGACTTGGATACGGAATATGTCCGAGATGTTACGTTTGATTCCGTCTTTGAAAAGACGTCCAACGAGCACGTCTCCCCGGGCATTGAATATGAAGAGGGCGTTGATCATCTTGTATCTTCTGACAACAAAAAGGAAGCTTTTAAAGTGTAGTGTACTAAATTTGGTTGTAAAGTGCTTAAGCGCGTTTTCCGTATGCGTATGCCTTGGGAGAAAAACACTGTGGAAACATCCCAAAGAGGAAATATTCCGTTTTGGGAAGCCCTGATGGAGTGGTTTATGAAGAAATAGTGGTAAAAAGGCGAATAAAAGGGGAATATATGGTGAATAGGGTATAAGAATGTTGTTAAACACATATAGAACACTCAAAACACATTTTCAAACCAATTTATACACCAAAACACAGGTCCCGTAGGTCCGGAGAGAGCACATGTCTGAGAAAAAAAAATCTGTATGGACTTCCACAAACCACCATAAAGAAGGATAAAGCACAAAGCACAAAGCAATGGTCCACGACATCGTTGTCTTCTCCGGGTCCTCGCACCCGGAACTCACAGAGAGGATCTGTCATAACCTGTCGCTTGAGAAAGGTGGCATTAAGCTTGGGAAGTTCAGTAACGGTGAGACGTCAATCTCCGTCAACGAAAGTGTCCGTGAAAAGGACGTTTACGTTGTACAGTCAGGCTGTGGCCATGTTAATGACAACTTCTTGGAGCTGTTGATCATCCTCTCTGCGTGTAAGACTGCAAGTGCCAAACGTGTCACTGCAGTGGTTCCTCTGTTCCCTTACTCGAGACAACCAGATATCCCATACACTAAGAAAGGTGCCCCTTTGGCCAAGACTTCTAAGCAAACGGGAGATTACACCTTTGAGAGTGTGCCAAACACTCCGAGAGTGTTGTCTGGGGGTACTGGTAACTTGGATATCCCACCACCAACTTTCAAACTCTCCACCCATTCCCCGTCTAAAGAGTCCCGTATTCCAAAGATCCCAGACTCCAAACCTAGTGAAGTGTCGACACCTGCGTCGTCAAATGCAGGTTATAAACAATGGGTTGCCCAAAGTGGAACACTTATTGCCAACTTACTCACCACCGCTGGTGCCGATCACATCATCACCATGGATTTACACGATGCACAATTCCAAGGCTTTTTCGATATCCCAGTCGACAACCTCTATTCTAAGCCTATCCTCCAACACTACATCTCCACTCGTTTCCCAGATCATCACGACATTGTCATCGTGTCACCAGACGCTGGTGGTGCTAAGAGAGCCACCGCTATAGCCGATGCCTTGCAAATGCCATTTGCATTGATTCATAAGGAGAGAAGATTACATCAACCTCCAAAAGACGATGGTAGTATACAAAGCCAACCTATGACTTCTAGTGTCAGTGATTTGAGCACTGCAACGGTCACCGTGGAGAAGAAGATGAAATATGCTACGACGATGCTTGTCGGTGATGTTAAAGGTAAAGAGTGTATCCTTGTTGATGATTTGGTTGACACTTCGTACACAATAACACGTGCCGCTAAGTTGTTGAAAGCTCAAGGTGCTACAAAAGTCACTGCTTTAATCACTCATGCCATTTTCTCCGGTGATGCCATCAAGAGGGTCCAAGCCTCAGCTATTGATAAGATCGTCGTTACAAACTCGGTTCCACAGGATGAACACGTTAAGGAATTGGGTGATAAATTGGAAGTCTTGGACGTTTCCAAGATCTTTGGTGAGGCTATTAGAAGAATCCATAACGGTGAGTCCGTTTCAATGTTGTTTGATCATGGTTGGGCTTAATTTATTTCTTACTCATCAACTTCATACCTATCAACTTTGTAAGATTACTCGAGCTGCTGTTCTTGGACAATGGACTATGTGTAGCCACATTGTGTTGTAACAAACTCGTAGTGCTCACAGATCTACCACTCATCGCTAAAGGTGAATGCGAATGTGGCGAATGGGTAAAGTCTTGCATAGGAGAGTGCAATGATGAATGGAGATGTGCCAATGGTACACTATGAGAATCTGTGAAACGACGACGTTGCAAGGAATCATATTTATCCACTGGATCATAATCTGGTGCAAACTCCAAATCTGGAGAGTTTGGTGTATCTATAGCTTCTTCATACGAAGGAACCTGAGACATCCTTTCAAAACTTAGCTTCTGCAGTTGTTCTCTCAAATGCAACGTATAATCCTGAGGTGTATGCATCGGTGATGCTTGTCCTCCATTGGGACTCTGTGATGACGGAAGTGAGAAGTAATCCGTATGTTGAAGTCTCGGCATGGGAGTGGCAATACCGGAACCAATGGGTGAACCTATCGGGGTATCAACAGGTGTGAACACCTGGTCATGAACGTGGTTCTCATAACTTGGTAACACGACTTCATCATCATCTTGTAGTGGGCCCCCTTCGGAATCACCAACAAACAAAGTCTCGGAATCTCTAAGGAAATAGATCTTACCATTTTTATCCAATTCGGTACAACGGGCTTTAACAGGTATGTGTGGATTGAGATACATCGTCACCGGTAAGTTTGTTCTCAACTCCGAAGAATGGCCATCTGGGTTCTTTAACACTATTGAAACTTTGAACTTATGTCTAACTTTGACGATATCACCGGGGAGGTCACAATTTGGAGTGACAAGTTTTAGATATTGTGGTAATTGCAACTCTGAATCGATCCGAGTCGTATCCATCAACACTGTACCGACGTGTTCTTTCAACTCACTCTCTAAAACAACCTGTGATTCTTGGAACGTTTGTGTTTTATCCCTTGTGCTTCTGAGAAGATACTGTTGTAACACTTGGATCTTGATTGTTCCTAGCATTAAGCCTTTCATCAGTGGTATAAGCAAGATGTGGATCGGTGTTGTGGATCCGATGGCTATGGCTTTGGAAGGTATTGAAAACTCATACTGAACTTTATCGGGCCATGTTGAACCTATGGACATGGTTTCTGACATTGAAAGTGCATCCGTGGACATCGTTCTCATAATTCTGATATACTTGTGCTTAGTGACATTGGATTTGAATGAAGCTTTCTCCAGTGTGGCCTCCAATCTGTACAAGATGGACCCTGATCCAAGACCTTCTATGGTCTCGGGGATATCACCTGGTAGTACAACGTGGAAAGGTTGTCTTTGAGTTCCATGTATGGCATGACCAATTGCGGGGGAGTTCCCCAAATGGAACAAATTGGTATATGAGACCGAAGGAGAATTGTTAGCTGAGCCCGTTGACACTTCATCACTTTCATCTTCGTCATCCTCATGGTCATGACCTTTATAGTGCTTTGTTATGCAACCCTCCGGGGAAGACAATAGATCATCCCATTTGCATTCAAACACTTTAGTCTCTTCACGAACCACCGACATCACGGGGTTACCGTCTTCTTTCTGGATCATGTGATGGAAATCGAGCTTATGTAACCCCACCAATTTCAACCGAAGTCTTTTAGCAGAACATGTGTCGGGTGCCTTGATCTCAACAACACCACTAAACACAAAACTCGGAGATTCATACGAAGAGCCACGGATAAGCACAAGGTCTTTATGTGGGGAGTCCACTGTGATATCAACGCTCGGTGAATGTCTCAGTGTAACCATTTTCCTTTGGTGATTAGTGGATCTGGTGATGAAGAGAAGAGGTGGTTTCTGGGCTGTTTTTTTTAAATGTGTCAACCCGGAGCTTCTCGGAAACACCCCCAAAGCCGATTCTCGGGAAAGGCCCACCCCGGAGGTAGTCGGGTGGCCCTTATACAAAGACTTCTACATATAAAGACCTACAATCATATATAAAGACCATGATTGTATATAAAGGTTAATCCAGAGAATACTGCTTCATCAAGACACACTCACCGCCTCTCTGTGGGACTTCATAGACAAACACACTACCGTCTTCACAAGCGACAATAACGTCTTTACCGTTAAACCCAATGGTATGTTTCCCCTTGATTCTGTTACTCAGTTTCACAGAGGCATAATCTCTCTGTGGTTCCAAGATGGAGGAGATGTTCTTTGGAAGGTTTTGCAATAGCTTATCTGTGATTGAAGATTGTCTCTTACCACGAACATGTGGTTCTGTATTGGAAGAACGAGGCATTATCAACTCTTCTCTTTCCTCTTCTTCTTCTTCTTCTTCATGATCTTGCACAGTTATTGTTGGTGAATCCAATTTGAAGATGTGTATCGTTTCCGTTTCTGAACCAGCAGCTAATAACGTTGAACTTGTATCGAATGTAAGGGAATGGATCAATGCCACATAGGAACCTCTTCTAAACTCACCAACCCGTTCACCTGTAAAAGTGTTAAACACTCTAACAATGGTACCTTTGTTAGATGCCGTGGCGAAGAGTGTCCCCGTGGAGTTTAATGCCATTGTGGCAAGCTCTGTCTTATGAGCCTTGACGATGTTCAATGGTGCAATGTTCAAAGCATCAAACAAAACCACTGTACCAATTTCAGAACCTTTGTTGTCTGCATTATCAAATGGAGATGCCACACTTGGCCCCGGAGCAGGGTATATGAGGATGGAATCATCCGAAGAGCTCAAATCACACAGTGCATTCCCATTCGGTGATGTCTCAATTGTATGTAAAAGTTTCATACAACTGATGTCGTAGATGTAAATCTGATCAACGAGCACAACAACAAGACGTTTCCTGTTTAACTTGACGGAAAGCACAGCGGTGGGGAATGTCAATTCACAAATGGTTGCTTTCTTCTTTGTATTGAGTATACGCAGTCTCCGGGTCGACTGAGAAGGTTTACCAGTTCCGGCACCGACCACAGTCACCAAGGACGTGGAGAAGAGCATCTGTGCCACGCTTGCACCTTCGTTGAGTTCAAAGCATTCACCGAAAGGGTCCACGTTGAAGATGCGTAGAGACGACTCGGAGCCGGCACACAGACAGGAGAAATCCTGGTTGAACGAGAGACACGAGTACATCTCCCTTTGCTCTGTGTTATTTGCTTTGTCTTGGTTGGTGGTTGTTTAGTTGTTAGGTGGCGTTGTTTTTGGTTTTCTCGCGTTGATCACCGTAACCATAAACACCATAAACACCATACAACAGATAAACAGATAAACAGATAAACAGTACTACAGAATAGACATTATCATAACGTTTATATACAAAATTATCTTCTCACCTGTTCGGCCAACACCTCGAACTTGGCTCTGGCGAGGGCTCTGGCGTGTGCGCCTGTCTGGGGTTGCCACTCGACGCTGTCGGATCTTATAACTGAACCAATTGACATGAACAGACCGAAAGTGGCTGCTGAGCCTCCAATGTACTGGCCCAGAGTTCTCATGACACCGTTTGGACCGGCTCCTTGTGTGATGATGGAGAAGCCTCCAAACAAGACACCGACAACGACTCCGACGGTGGTGCCCATCATCGCACCCATCTTGAACTTGTCAAAGTTGGAAGGCGCCTGGCCGTGGACCTGCTGCATCTGTTGGACTGGTGGCATATTCCTAAAGCTTTACAAGGGTTTGTCCTGGGTAATTAGTTGGTGATGTTATGGAAGCTGTTGATTGGACAGCTTTTTTTTCCATCGCGCATAGAAAAAACCTGTACATCTCATTCATTTATATCCCTTTATATACTAGTACAAACCGAGGGCAACATACCATTGTGGACAGAGCCAGAGACCGTCCTCGTCACCTTCACGGACAGCACCGCAGTCAACAAGCCATTGCACAACCTCTTGTAACTCTGGCCAGGACAACAACGTCCCCAGGTTCTCTTTCAGTCTGTTCATAGTGACACCTGGTTGCGACAATATCGTAGATATAGCCACCCTGATAACACGTCTCCACATGTCTTTGTTAACGTTGCCTTCAACGTCGATCCAAATACGGGAACAAGCTTTCCCCGAGGGAACCAACACTGAACGATCCCTTTTACCAAGTAACTTATCATTGTCCCCAGGTGTCAAGATGATATCACAATCGAGTTTCTCACGTTCCAAAGTACGAGCCTCGTAACCGGTGAGCACCTCTTTCCTATAATGGTCAACACGGGTCAAATTGAGAGCCTGGTCTTTAACCAACTCCAAGATTGGAACCATAATTGAGTTATCGAAAACAGGGTCCATGATCAATCCTTTGTTATTGGAACAAAGGTCTTTCAACAACTCTTGGAATTGGGAAACTTTCTCCAATGAGAAATCATAAGTGTTATCCTCGAGCAACCCGGTTAAACGATCACCAAGTGTAACCTTATTATCAACACTATTGACAACGATTTCCCTTTTTCTTGTCATTTGCAAAAAAACTTCATTAACCTCTTCTTCACTAAATTGTTCCAACACCGAAAGTTTCTTAATGTCCAAGTTTTCACCACTAGCCAAGATAGCAATGATAATACGTCTTATGATATCGTTTTGGGAAGTGTCTTTAATCTCCTCATCTTCATCATCAATTGTGAACACTTTACCCACGAGAAACTGTTCCCTTTGAACCATAGAGTTATAATCATACTGTGGCATACCATACTTCTTAGTCTTGACGAAATTGAACTCTTTATAATTCTGTTCAACATCGGCATACAATTTTTCAGATGCATCTTCCACGGCACCAAGTAATTGATAATCTTGCCATAAATCTAACAAAGTCTTCAATTCCAAGTTTTCAATGTCATCCAAATCGATAACACCTTCTTTCACGGATTTTAACAAGATTTTCTTCCATGTTCTTCTTGCAACACTAATACCATTTGTACCCATCATTTGACGAATTCTTGGCCATTTAGCCTTAAGGTCAATAGCACTGGTATTTTCAAACAACTTGGAAATTTGAACCCAATCAATGATATTCTCATTAACAGTCTTACAAATAATGACTGCTTTAAACAACAATAACATCTCCTCGGAGTTCAAAGTTGAAACACGTCTCTTACGACCACTTCTCTTAACTCTAGTCTTTGGACGAGACAACACTGCATTCTCTTCCCTTAAAAGCTGTTTCTTCTCTTTAGCAATCTTAATCTTTGGTTCTTTCTCCTTAGTTTGTTTCTTTGTAATTTTCTTCTTAGGAGCAGCACGGTTAGGAACATCCCCAAAGATCTCATCAGAAGTAGCATTTGGATTAGCCTTCTTAGTTGCCCTGATTTTACCAGTTGTTCTCCCAGCAGAAATAGATGCCTCAATACCGGAACCAAATCTCTTGTTCTTCTGCTTGACACTCTTCTTTTCCTCTTGTCTTTTGTACATAGGATTTGTGAAAGCGGTACGAAGCTCTTGGTCAAAGAAATCAACATCAACACCATGTACTTCATCCAATTCCTTCGAAGAAACCTCTTTCAACCGTTTTTTGGAAGTTAGCATCGTTTTCAAGGATTCAACTGCCTCGGGAGACGCATTTTGTGTTATGAGAAGAGTTATAGTTGTAGTAGGTGCCGATGTGATATCTTCCTCTTCAAGTTCTGGATCGATGGGGAAACTCACTTGGATGTCTTCGCTAACAATTTTCTTCTGTTCAATCAATGAATCAATATCTCTGCGGAAAGTTTTCCTATCAGTGTTGTAACCAAGTTCATCACAAATATCAGCATAGAGCTTATAATTCTTTTCACGTACACCATCCGAGTCTTCCAAGACTCTCAATATTGCAGAACATCGTTCAAGGGATCTGAATGAACTTCCCTGGAGATCAGACATCACCAATTTCTCAGATTCAAGTGATTCAACAGCCATCATTGGGACATCATCATTCTCGACAGCTATTGGCTTCTTCTTTGGAGTTTTCTTGGGCTTCTTAACCTCAACTTTAGGTCTCTCTTCACCTTTACGTGGTCTTCCCCTTTTCCTCTTCGGTTGTTCACTATCAACTTCTGGTTTCACTTGAATCTCCGTTGAATCCTGCGATCTTAGCAAAGCCAGCACCTCGGGTGATAATTCTTGTAACGTACCAAACCAAACGATGAATTCTTTATCTTGGTCTTTCAAAACCGTGGCTCTGGCACTGAATGGGGTGAAATGTTTCTTATTCATCTCATCGACGGTGGCATTAGTCGGTTTAAACTCTGGTAAAGTTGATCCATTGATATCCTCTGGTTGACTCGAAAATTTGAGCAAGTTCGGTCTCGTCAAGTATCTGTAAAACTTGACACGTCCTTGGAAATCATAATGACGAATTATTGCATAGTTGGCAATGTGTTTGAGGAACTTACTAGCGGTGTAAGTTTCCATCCAACGGGAGAATAACCGTTGATATTTTGGACCAAACAAAGTCTCTGTGAGGAAAGTAGAAGAGCAACCCGTAGTACCATGGGAATTGATGAGCTCGTAGAGTTGATTCTGTGTTGGGAAGAACCTGTTAAGATTGGGCATCGATGAGGAGTTGTCATTATCATTAGCATCAACGACTTTTAAGTTAACGACACTTTTCAACGAAGCAGGGGCTTCATCATCATCCATATCTTTGAGTTGATCATCAACTACTTCGTCATTGAAACCATCATCGTCATCATCGTCATCGTCATCGTCATCATCGTCCATGGCCTCATCGTCATCAGTGGAGACAAAATCCTTGATATACTTAATGGCTCTAAATTTCTTAGTTGGAGTCACTGGAGAGATCACGAGCACTTTAGATATGAAACCTTTCTCTTCCAAATGTTTAATTGTAGATTTGAAAACGACTTTAAGCCTTGGATTCTTATCCATCTCAAACTCACGTCTAAGATCGTTGACTTGTCTTATACCATTCTTAGCAGCTTTCAAAGACACCACGATTTTTTCTCTAATCTCCGTGGCATTGACGGTGACTTGACTCGATTTGGAGTTGATAAGTGCAGCGGACTCGGAAGGGTCATAGAACTTATTCAAGGTGAAAAGTGATAGGGTACGACCTCCTCTCAAAATGGAGATCTTCTTGATGAGATGCTGGATACTCTTAATTCTCGAAGTTAAACTTCTGTTATCCTGACCTGTGACCTTGACAAGCTCAAAGGAGTCAATACCGGTGGAACGAGCCTGTGCAATTGTCACCAGCAGTTCAAAAGCATGAGCACCAATGCTATTGTTCTGTTTTGGTGAACCCGTGAGGGTGAGCCAATGATATTCTTCTGCTAATTTGATTTTCAAGCCCTTAGCCTCCTCAAATTTAGAAGGTGGATTAACGACACTCAACTCATCGTGGATAAACACGAGATTTGGATTGTTCTTTAACCATGAATAAACCATTTGTTGATAAATCTCTTTGTTTACAGCAGGAACACGTTCGGCAAGGAGCTCCCAAACCCGGCTCCATGAGATGCCCGAGGTTCCTTCAAAAGAGAGCTCCTCCAACACGAGATCAACAACGGCGTCTGGATGGAGACCCATTGTCTTATGGACTTGTAGAGTTGTTGGCTGTTAGTTGTTGTTGTTGTTAACGCGTCTGTTAAATGGATGCTAATTTGCTTTCGCTCAGAGTCGAACGGGCACCTTTTCGCGAAATGTAATCTGCTGGCTGGTGTCCGGGTGTTCAAGGCATAGATTTTATAAAGTGCCTTTAAAAACATTATATGTGGGGAAACTCCTAATATTTCTTTTCTATAATACATATATTACTATGATGTATTAACAGAGAAACTTCTATATCTCTAGCTTCGATATTCAGGGAGCTGAAAAAATTCACATCTGTATTAGGGTCTCTCTAAAATCCCCACAGACCCACATGACTCTATTTTCTAGCTGAAATATGGATTTTGATCCTTTAAATAATAATTATTCTATATTCGATTCTGATATACTGCTATATGACATCTAGTTTAGTCCCCTGAATATAAAGCTATTTTGTCATTTGCAAGAGGTTTAGATCATCAGATCATTATCTTATCGTCTTATACGTCGAGGCTCGCGTATCTAGACTTTTACCTCGGATTACTTATAAGTTTGAGAGGTTAGTAAAGCATGTATCTGTTGGACTTAAGTGCTCATTGAAAACTCTGTCTCTATATCCATAGAGTTCTGGCCCTGAATGGAAGTTTGTGGATGTAACTACAAATGGATTTGCTAGCTGTTATGCTAGCACAAGAGATAGGGGGGTTCTATAATGGGCCTATATAGCCAATGGATCAACTAGTGGGGAATTGATCTATGATAAGACATGGAGAAGACATCTATAAACGTGAAGCTTATATTACACGAGGGTGATCACGTGGGGGTCCCGGAGATCCCATACATGTACAAGATTGATGAGCTCTTATCCCTTTTGATCCCTTATATTGTGTGAGTAGTGGAACCACACCTTCAGTCCATAAATAGAACAAAAACAACCACACAATAGAAATTGAAACAATAAAATGTATTTCTTTTGTTACTATGGCTGCCTTAATTGTATAGATGTATAGAATTCTGTACTCATCGCCCGGGTCAATAAGCTTTTTTTTTCTTTTTTTTCCTTTCTTTTTTTTTTTTATTAATGACAAGCCGTGATTGGCCGGGTTCGCGAATGCGCGAATGCGTTTTATGGCCATTGCTGTTGGAGCTGTTGGTTATTGATCTCTATAAATGAGGGTGTAAATGTCATAAAACACTGTGCTTATACACAATGGCATACTAATATATATCCATCGACTTGTCAGATATATAGAACTTCATGAAACACCCAAAATAACCGACAGACATAGGAAACCCAGACACCAAGCTCATCGCCCAAAGCATTTTTTTTCTTTTTTTTTTTTTGATCAGTGTGTGGCCCCGTACCAGCTTTTTTTTTTCTTCTTTTTCAGCTCGTTTTCAATATATAAAAAAATTTTTCCTCGCACTTTTTTTCTCAACAAACACTTTTCACGGCTACAACACAACCAACGCAATGGCCGACTCCAAGCAAAGTGTTGAAGTGCTCTCCGAGCTCTTCCAGAAGTTGTCTGTTGCCTCCGCCGAGGACCGTGACGCTGCTGCCACCAACGTTGCCTCTTTCCTCAACGGTTCCATCATTGAGCATGATGTCCCAGAAGAGTTCTTCGCTCAGTTGAAGAAGGCCGTCTCCGACAAGAAGACCGCCACCAACGCCATCGAGGCCGTTAACCACATCGCCTCCGCCAACAACTTGTCTCCATCCGTCGAGCCATACGTTGTTGACCTCGTTGAGGCCATCTCCGAGAAGGCTGGTGAGAAGGATGCCACTCTTAGAGAGGTTGCCGCTAAGGCCCTTATCGCCATTGCCACCTCCATCGACCCAACCGCTGTCAAGGCCTTGTTGCCACACCTTGTCAAGCGTTTGCAGGAGACCAACAAATGGCAGGAGAAGGTTGCTGTCCTCGCTGCCATCTCCGCCCTCGTTGACCACGCTGAGGCTCAGGTTGCCCTTAGAATGCCAGAGCTTGTCCCAGTTCTTTCTGAGGCCATGTGGGATACTAAGGCTGATGTCATGAAGGCTGCTACCGCCACCATCACCGCTGCTACCAAGACCGTCCACAACAAGGATATCGAGAAGTTCATTCCAAAGTTGATTGAGTGTATTGCTAAGCCAAAGGACGTTCCAGAGACCGTTCACATCCTTGGTGCTACCACTTTCGTTTCCGAGGTTACCACCGCTACTTTGTCCATCATGGTCCCACTTTTGTCCAGAGGTTTGGCTGAGCGTGACACTGCCATCAAGCGTAAGGCTGCCGTTATCGTTGACAACATGTGTAAGTTGGTCGATGACCCACAGGTTGTTGCTCCTTTCATGTCCAAGTTGCTCCCATCCTTGAAGGCTAACTACTCCACCATTGCCGACCCAGAGGCTCGTGACGTTACTTTGAGAGCTTTGAACACTTTGAGAAGAGTTGGTGCCGTTGGTGCCGATGACGCTATCCCAGAGGTTTCTAACGCTGGTGACCAGACCGTTACTAAGAAGGAGTTGACCAACATCTTGGCTGAGAACAAGATTGAGGTTGCCCCAAGATTCGAGCTTGTCCTCAACTACGCCGCTTACATTGCCGGTGACTTGATTGACGAGAGAATCATCGACCAGGCTGCTTGGTACGAGCACTTGACCACTTACCTCACTGTCTTCTTGCACCAGAAGGAGGCTCAGGCTGACATTGATGAGTGGAGAAAGAGAGCTATCGACAACATCCCACAGCCACCATCCTTCGAGGATGAGGATGACGAAGGTGAGGACTTGTGTAACTGTGAGTTCTCCCTCGCTTACGGTGCTAAGATCTTGTTGAACAAGACTCAGTTGAGATTGAAGAGAGGTAGAAGATACGGTCTCTGTGGTCCAAACGGTGCTGGTAAGTCTACTTTGATGAGAGCCATCGCTAACGGTCAGGTTGAGGGTTTCCCAACTCAGGACGAGTGTCGTACCGTTTACGTTGAGCACGATATCGATGGTGTTCACGCCGAGACCTCCGTCGTTGACTTTGTTCACGATGACCCAATCATCCAGTCTTCTAAGGAGGAGATTGCTGACAAGTTGAGAGAGTTCGGTTTCTCTGAGGAGATGATCAAGATGGACATCCACGCCCTTTCTGGTGGTTGGAAGATGAAATTGGCCCTTGCTAGAGCCGTTTTGAAGAACGCTGATATCTTGTTGTTGGATGAGCCAACTAACCATTTGGATACCGTTAACGTTGCTTGGTTGGTTAACTACTTGAACACTTGTGGTATTTCTTCTATCATTGTTTCCCACGACTCTGGTTTCTTGGACAACGTTGTTCAGTACATTATCCACTACGAGGGTTTCAAGTTGAGAAAGTACAAGGGTAACCTTTCCGCTTTCGTTGAGAGAGTCCCATCTGCCAAGTCTTACCACGAGTTGGGTGCTTCCGACCTTGAGTTCCAGTTCCCAGAGCCAGGTTTCCTTGAGGGTGTTAAGACCAAGCAGAAGGCTATTGTTAAGGTTTCTAACATGTCCTTCCAGTACCCAGGTACCACCAAGCCACAGATCCAGGATGTTAACTTCCAGTGTTCTTTGTCTTCCAGAATTGCTGTCATTGGTCCAAACGGTGCCGGTAAGTCTACTTTGATTAACGTTTTGACTGGTGAGTTGCTCCCAACCACTGGTGAGGTTTACGTTCACGAGAACTGTCGTATTGCTTACATTAAGCAGCACGCTTTCGCTCATATCGATTCCCACTTGGACAAGACCCCATCTGAGTACATTCAGTGGAGATTCCAGACCGGTGAGGACAGAGAGACCATGGACCGTGCTTCTAGACAGATCAACGAGAACGATGAGGAGGCTATGAACAAGATCTTCAAGATTGAGGGTTCTCCAAGACGTATTGCTGGTATCCACGCTAGAAGAAAATTCAAGAACACTTACGAGTACGAGTGTTCCTTCCTTCTCGGTGACAACATTGGTATGAAGAACGAGAGATGGGTTCCAATGATGTCTGTTGACAACGCTTGGTTGCCAAGAGGTGAGTTGATTGAGTCTCACTCCAAGATGGTTGCTGAGGTTGATATGAAGGAGGCTTTGGCTTCCGGTCAGTTCAGACCATTGACCAGAAAGGAGATTGAGGCCCACTGTGCTATGTTGGGTCTTGACGCCGAATTGGTTTCCCACTCCAGAATCAGAGGTTTGTCTGGTGGTCAGAAGGTTAAGCTTGTCTTGGCTGCTTGTACCTGGCAGAGACCTCACTTGATTGTTCTTGATGAGCCAACTAACTATTTGGACCGTGACTCTCTCGGTGCTTTGTCTAAGGCTCTTAAGGCTTTCGAGGGTGGTATCATTATCATTACTCACTCTGCTGAGTTCACCAAGGATTTGACTGAGGAAGTCTGGGCCGTTCTTGACGGTAGAATGACTCCATCTGGTCACAACTGGGTTACCGGTCAGGGTGCTGGTCCAAGACTTGAGAAGAAGGAGGACGAAGAGGACAAGTTCGATGCTATGGGTAACAAGATTGCCGCTGCTAAGAAGAAAACTAAATTGTCTTCTGCCGAGTTGAGAAAGAAGAAGAAAGAGAGAATGAAAAAGAAGAAGGAGCTCGGTGACGCTTACGTCTCCTCTGACGATGAGTTCTAAGTGTGTGGGTGTGAAGTTATTTGAGCTTCTTTATTCTTTTCTCTTCAACCTTTTTTTGATGAGTGGCAGTTTGTCATTGGAGGTATTAAGAAAGGATTAGGAGTTCTTATTTTCTTGGTTGTCATTTATACAGTGTTCATTGCACTTAGATTTTTGTCATTCGTCATAAGGCTCTTTATATACTTTTGTTTGCTCTTTTTCGGGAGCAGGTTTTAATTCTAATTAGCTTGTTGTTATATAAACTAGAATTGTAGTTTATAAGCGGTGCTTATGTAATACAGACGCTGCTGCTTACGTAATACGGGCTCCCCACACAATTTATATTCGCCACCGTCGAAACCAACCAGCAAATACTGGAAAAGACCAAAATCTATACTGCAATTGGCGCATGCTTAAACGTTCAATTAAACAACTTGAGCCAATTACAAGATATCACACACGCAAAATGCACATTCAATCGCTTCCTATGCGTTGGGGGTCCGGTGATAACTACGCCTATATCTTAACAGACAGTACGACTAAGAAGTCATGGCTCATTGACTCTGCGTATCCTAAGGATATTCCAGAGTCTGTTTTCGAATGTGTTGAGATCAGTGCTATCGTTAACACACATCATCATAACGACCACTCCGGTGGTAATCCTTATTATAAGAAGAAGTTTGGTGTTGAGATCATTGCCGGTAAAGACTCCCCTTTGGTTGAGTATTCCCCCAAGCACCAAGAGACTTTGACATTGGGTAAAGACATCAAGATCACAGCTATCCATACCCCATGTCATACACAGGATTCGATCTGTTATTTCGTTGAGGATAAAGCCACTGGTGAAAGAGCCGTTTTCACAGGTGATACGTTGTTCACAGCCGGTTGTGGTCGCTTCTTTGAAGGTACCCCTAAGGAGATGATTGAAAGTTTAGGTAAACTTGCACAATTACCTAAAGATACAAAAGTGTATGGTGGTCATGAATACACTAAAGGTAATGTCGCTTTTGCCAAAACCGTTATGAAGACGGAGGCTTTGGATAAGTTGGAGGCATACTTGAAAGACAATGAGATCCTCGCTGGTAAATTCACCATTGGTGATGAATTGGAGTTTAACCCATTCATGAGAACTGACGATGAGAATATCAAGGCCAAATTACACGTTGCCGATGATGTCGAATTGATGGGCTTATTGAGAGACATGAAGAACAACTTTTGAGATGTATTTATTTTCGTACAGTAATAACTTATTTGAGTGCATATGTTCATTTGTATATATACATTAAGAGGGAATGTCGGAGACTCAACGGATCAAGCCTGCTATTGAAAACAGACCTAAATAGAACCCATTGGAATCTCTGCGCCCAAAAAGAAGGGCACGTAAGACGTTGTTTTCACTCTGCTGTCCACACCTTTGACTCACGGAGGAGGAAGCCTCAAAGATTCTAAATGTTCAGAGTAATTAAAAATTATCTATCTGAAGAAGAAGAAAAGAGAAAACATGTGAAGAGAAGGAGAAAGTCGAAGCTGAAAAAGTTTTTTCTTATATGTGGTGGTGTCCGGGTGTTTGTGGAGTTTGTTTATAGAGCGCGGTAATTTGAAAGGGCAGCTAATTTGCCCCCCTTTTTATATAAAGACAGCAAAAGAACAACCCAATTAAAGCGAAGCAAATGGCTAAAGACGAGATCAAGAAAGAGGACGAAGGAGAGATCCTCGATGACGTTTTGTCTGATGACGAGGTCAAACCGGAGACCGAAGTTGAGGAGAAGCCAGAGACTGCTACTACAGAGGCAACAGAGACTAAGCCAGAGACCAAAGAGGAATTGAAAGAGGAAGAGCCAGAGGTGAAGCCAGAGGTTCCTGAGAAGGACGACAAAGATGAGGCTCCACCACCAAGACCTGCTAGACCTCCAACTCCACGCCAGCAGGCTTTGAAGTCTTTACAAGAGGCATTCCCAACGGTTGAAGAGAAATACATCCAATCCCATCTCATTGCCTCCAATTATAACTTGGAACAAGCTTTTAACGCATTGTTATACCTCTCGGACCCTGACACTTTCAACTTGGATGAAGTTATCCCAGCGGCTCAAGCCTCGGAGAACATGGCTGCCACCATGTTATCTCAACCTGCTCCTGCATTACCACAACGTCGTTTGACACAATTGGAAGAAGATGAATTGCTTGCCAAGTCATTGGATGAGGAGTATAGACGTAAAGCTGATCGTCGTGCTAGAAGACAGCAAGACATGAGAAGACAAAGAACTCAACAACAGGATGACTCGGATGATGATGACATCATTTCAAATTTCGTTGATAAAGAGTTGCCACAGATTAAAGAACAGTTGAGTAAGAACTTGGAAGAGACAAAGAATAAGTTCAACACATGGGTTAGTGGTTGGAAGAAACAATACTCGAGTGCTCAACAAGAGTTGAACAACAGAAACATTAAGAAACAGATGAGAGATGAATTTGACGAGGATCCAGAAGAGGTTGATTTACAGAAGTTCCACGGTATCAAGTTGAGTGATGACACTGAGGAAGTAAAGCCAAAGACCCCTGCTAGAAACAGAGCCGGTTCAACGGATCTCTATGGTACTCCAAAGCAGAAACAGGAGAAGAAGAAAGGCACTACCGAGGAAGAGGATGATTTCTTGTTGAGTGATTAACTTTATGGATGATTTTGATTTGTAACTGTGTAGTCATGACTATATATTGTGTGATGTATATTGATCATAGGTTATACATCTGTATGAATCTGGAGGTAACTACACTTTCATAAAGATAAAAATCGTTGTATTAAATCAAAACAAAAAAGGTTTAAGAGTTGGAACACTCATTCCTTTCAACAACCAATGAATTATAAGAATGGCAGTGACGTATAGTGGGGGGTATATAAAAGCCACAACAGGAAAGTCTATATAGAGAGCTTAGAACAAAGCCAAGGCAACGACAGCACCGAGGATACCGACAACACCGGAGGTGGTCATCTTAGCAGCGGCACCGGCGTAAGTGGAGACAACTGGGATGGAGGCGTTGGTGTGGTTGGTAACGTTGGAGACTGGAGCAGCAGAGGAAGCGACGGCAACAGAAGAAGAAGAAGCAGCAGAGGCGTACAAAGTAGAAGTAACCTTAGCAGTCAAAGTGATGGTGGACTCATCGGAAGTGGTGGTGAAGACGGACTCGTAAGTGGTGAGACCGGTGGAAGAAGCTGGGGCAGAGACGGAAGAAGCAGAGGAAACAATTGGAGCAGCAGAAGAAGAAGAGGAAACAACGGCCTCGGAAGCTGGAGCGGAGGCAGTAGAAGAGGAAGCAGCTGGAGCAGAAGGAGCTGGAGCAGAAGAGGAGGCCTCGGTAGCTGGAGCAGAAGCTGGGGCAGAAGAAGAGGAAGCGGTCAATGGACAGTAAGTGGTGTAGAGGGTCTCGACGCTGTCAGAAGTGACGGTGACGATGGAGACACCGGTGGTGACAGCAGAGGTGGCACAAGCGTTGTTAGAGCAAGAGGTGATGGTGAGAACGGTGGTGATCTCGTCATCGACAACGACAGTAGAGGTACCGTTGATGTACTGAGCATCGGCAACCATAAGGGAAGCAGCGAGGGTAGCGACGGAGGCAGCGGAGAACTTCATTGTATAGTAATAAGTGAGTGACTAGGGTGAGTTTGTTGTGTGATGAGTGAAAGATTCAAAAGAGTTGTTACAACGGGAGGGATTACAAGGCCTTATATACCTTTTCCTAACAGAACATTCCCCTTTAAGAGTTTGAGCCTTGCCGACAGGTTTTTGTCTGTGGCTTGTTGACATACCAAGGGGGGAGGTGCAGATCCACCGTTGCGAATGCGTCGGTGGTATGGCACCGGTTCTTGTTGTAATTCGTTGTGTATTCGTCGTATTAAGATGGGGATTAGACCATTAGATGGTGTTCGTTGTCTATATATCGATACCACAAAGTATAATTTCCATAGAGTAGAAAGATTCATTATCCATCCAGAGATTCGCTTATTGTCATTGTTCGGAATGGAATGCAGAGAGACTGCACCGCAGATCTTATAAACCCCACGCTCGAATCGGATTCTGATCTTCTGATGTCTCACTAGAGGTCTCCATTCCGCGGGAACTCCTGACCCCGGAGGGCCCAATTATTCTTCACTTTTAGCCTCATATACGCTTTGGGGAGGTGTATGAGACATTGTTATATCACCACGGTAATGTGTCCATATAGGGAACCACACCCCTACCCTGCTTCCCTGCCCGGATCTGGTGACAGATGAAAGTGAAGATCTCATAATCCCTTCGGATGTTATCTAAAAATAGTGGATATCATATGGATAAAGGTCTTTTGACAGGATATAGCCCCCTAATTAATAAGATCTGGCTTATGTAAGCACACATTAGGGCTTCTAACTTTTATACTTACAACTTTGATAGCTTTATAGACTCATAGATTTATAGATTTATCATTTCAAACACATAACAAAATTCGTAAAACAGATGCAAAAGGTTCATATAGTCGTTAATAATGGGGTGGTAATGCCCCATGTAAAATGCAGATATTGGTGTAACCAAAGATATGAGGTTAACCGAGGACTCTTGTCTCGATGACTTTAGCAGGGAAGAACTGGTTCATCGAGGAAGGTGCTGATGTTGGCACCGTTGGGAACGTCACACTTGTAATAGATGCCTTAGCAGATGGTAATGGCTGTGCACAGGCCAAAGTGAAAAGAGCGATCAATGCGTAGAAGTTCATGATAAAGGAGTGTCGGTGTAGTGTTTAGTATAGTGTGTATGGTTATCTACATTATACAAAGACTTCTATATCTTTGAAGGGAGCTCCGGTCTTTATAACTGGGAGGAAAAAAGTAAAGGAGGGGGCTGTGAGGGATTTCTGAAACGCGTCTGAAACCGCGACGTCGAAGCAAAGCGCGTCATTTTGTAAACATTGAAAAAAAAGGGGGGCCGTGTTCCTGTCACGATTGGAAATGGCGCAGTTTCAGGCCTTCAGGGACCTTCAGCCTTGTACTGATGAAGTTTCGTTGATGGGCTGGCTACGCTTGTTTCATCACCGTAAGATGTATTTACCCTAAAAAACAACCTTCTTACCTTGGAACTTGACGTTCTTCAATGCAGCTTCTTGTTTCTTCTTAGCGACCCATGACGGATGTAACTCTTTGTTAGTGGTATCAAGTGGTTCAACGACACCGGAACCGTCACTTCTCGTCTTTCTAGAACCAAGTGTAGAGGCATTAGCACCTGTCATCTCTGCAGCCTTAGCCTGTCTACGGGCTTCTCTTTCTTCCCATTCTTTCTGCTTCTGTTCTCTCAACTTCTGTTTCTCTTCCTTTTCTTTCTTCACGTGATTAGCACCTCTACCGTATTTCTGTTCCCAAATCTTTTGACGAGCCCTTTGGCCTCTTCTGTTCTTCTTCTTAGCACCTGTGATCTCTTGAACAACTTTATCATCCTCGATATCGGAATCCTCAGAAGCAGAGATGAAACCACCTTGAAGTTCCGGTAGCACAACCTTCTTCTTCTCCTTCTTCTCTTTCTTTGTCTTCTTCTCCTTCTTGGTCTCTTCAGCTTCAAAGTCAAAGAAGTCGTCTTGATGAACCTCATCATCTGAAGCCTCTTCATCAGTAACTTGGTTATAGTCTATCGTTGGGTCTAAATCAACACTGTCATCCTCATCATCAGTAGCAGCCAAGAACTGATCATACTCTGCGAAGGCATTCTCATCGATCTCCTGTGGAGCATCTTCTTCTTCATCTTCATTATCACTCTCCTCGGAATCACCATCATTAGAATCATCATCGTCATCATCACTCGTCTCAACGTCTTCAATATCCTTCTGTTGGACATCTTTCTTGACAGGACCTAACACGATCTTGAAACTGGACTCAATAACTTCGACAACTTGTTGAATATCCTTATGATTCATCAACTTCGAATACCAATTTCTTTGTTCATTAGTCATGTCATTGTAAAAAAAAGATGGATTCAACTTATTCTTCTTATCGACAAATGCATCAATGATCCATGTTGGTATGAAATTTGGTTTGCTCGATGGGTCATTAACCAACTTCTTAGCATTCAAATTGTACACCGACGAAACAAGTTTAACGATTCTGATGTTACTAATTTGTTCCGGATCAAGAGATTCATAAAACTTCTTTTCATCTTCTTTCAACTTCTTTGCTTTATTCAAAGTTTTTATCGTCTTCTTCACACTTCTAGCGAATTTCACCAATGAACTGTGTAATTTCTTAGCAAAGATGTCACTCTGCAGTGCTTTAATCTCTTTTAAAGCATCATCTTTACTCTCTGGCAAAAGTTGTGTCTGCTTCTTTCCTTTAACACGAAGAAGCTGTTTGGTGCGGTTGTAACGCACAGGTCTTTCGAGGTAATGTGCCTCGAGAAGATCGAGACGCCATAACAAGTTCTTTTTCTCCATAACGTTAGCTTTTCTCTTAGATTTAAAGAGGTAAATGGATTTAAAGCTGCTCATCGCAACGCATTAAATTTTTATTTAGGCAGGGGGGACAGTGCTGCGTAACCACATGCTCTATTTCGCGCGCTTCATAACCCTTCCCTTTTGGGATACACATAAACAACCCTCACTTACTATGGGTTTATAAGTCATGATCTTTTATTCAATGCAAATGAATGATAGCAGTTGTGTGCGATGCATGTATACATTATAAGGAAATGTGATGTTTTGGAGCAATAGCAAGTAGTAATAGCAAATAAGAAGTGAAAGTGGATCAGTGATCAACACGGGCAAGAACTAAAGCAACACGGTTTGGGATATAAACCTGAACGTAATTGGCCCTTCCATTCCAAGACAGGTCAGTGGTGAAGAACTCCTGGTTGTTAGCAACTCTGTCATGGCCACCAAACTCTGCGGCATCGGAGTTCAACACGATCTTATAAGTTCCTGGAACGTCAACACCACATCTGTAATCGGTATAACTGTTTGTTGGATGGAAGTTAAAGATGAAGAGCAGACCACCTTTTTCAAAAACCAACACTTTATCAGTTTCATGTTTCAAAGAGATGTATTGGTCTTTCTTGTGTAACCAACCGTATTTGGCCTCTGTGTGTTGCATGGCCTTATCGAATTGGTACAAGAATTTGTATCTCAACAAATCATCACCAATTAAGTTGAACTGTCTTCTCGCATAATGATAGGAGTCACCATTGTTAACATTTGGGAAGTCCAACCACTCCGGGTGACCAAACTCATTACCTTCAAAGTTTAAATAACCCTCACCACCAAGCGAATGGGTAATGAGACGAATCAACTTGTGCAACGCGATACCACGATCAACAACAGGTGTCAAAGGTGAAAGGACACTCATGTTGGTGTACATCTCTGCGTCCATCAACCAGAAGGCCAATGTCTTATCACCAACAAGTGCCTGGTCGTGGGATTCACAATAACCAATGGCCTTCTCGGCATAACGTCTGTTTGTTAAAGTGTGAACGATATTACTGATATCCCATTCTTCATCTTTCTTCTCCTTGAGTAATTTGATCCACATATCTGGTAATGCCATTGCCAATCTGTAATCGAATCCAACACCTCCATCCTTTCGGGTAACACCAAGTGTAGGCATACCACTAACATCTTCGGCAATGGAAGTAAATTTTGTGTTTTCTCTCTGAGCACACTCGGTGATTAAGTCATTAGCCAACATCAAATAAGTTAAAGCCTCTTTATCAACTGCGGAGTTTTCATGCAAATACTCGTTATAATCACCAGAGAAAGCGCCACCTGCCCCGACACCATGGTGTAAATATAACATACTGGTGACACCATCGAATCTGAAACCATCAAACTTGTAAACGTCCAAATAGAACTTCAAATTGGAAAGTAAGAATCTCAACACTTCATATTTACCATAATTGAACAACTTGGAGTCCCAAAGCGGATGGTTCCCCTTGGCACCCGAGTGGAAGTATTGCCAATCTGTACCGTCAAAGTTATTCAAACCATCATCAACATTCTTCGAGGCGTGGGAATGGACAACATCGAGCAACACAACGATACCCATTGAATGTGCGGTATCGATCAATTCCATCAACTCTTCTGGTGTACCGTATCTAGACGAAATGGCAAAGAACGAAGTGACCTGGTAACCGAAAGAGGCGTAATATGCGTGTTCCATGATAGCCATGAGCTGGATAGCGTTATAACCGAGGTCTTTAACCCTTGGTAACACGTTTTGTGTGAACTCTTTATAAGTTCCAATACGTGGATCCGGTGTAGAGATACCTATGTGAGCCTCATAGATCCTCAAACTCTCCTGGGGTAATGGACGAGGGCTGGTGAATTGATAAGTCTGTGGTGGGTTCCAGAACCTAGCTTCATAAGAGACAGATGTTGATTCCTTTGGTGGCGCAGTGGCACGGGTGATCCAAGCTGGCAATCTGTAAAGCTCTTCTCCATTTGAAAGCTTGAGCAAGATCTTAACACGAGAGTTATGTGGCACTGTGCCTTTAGGTAAATCCAGGGTGAAATTACCATAGTCATCTTTTACCATTTCATCATGTGTCTTATCCCAATGGTTAAAATCACCAACGAGGAAAGCCTTTTCGGCATTTGGAGCCCACTCTTTATAATGGAACCCATTCTCGTCTTCGTGCATACCATAATACTTATAACTATCAGCCAATTGCAAGATTCCTCCTTCAGTTTGCTTAAAAGTCTCGAGCCAATCATCTGCTGTTGCTCTCCTGCGTGCCAATTCTTGCGCAAAAGGCGTCAGCCAAGGGTCGTCTCTCACAGCTCCAGCAACCGACTCGGGGATCTCATTGTTCTCTGGATCTGACATTGTAGCACAATTAAATCGAATGGATCTCTTTGTAATTGCTGGTTGTTTATCTGTGTGTGTGCGGGGGAGAAACCCCATAAATTTGTATGCAGCCAATTGTCAGCTCACACCCCGCTGGTAAGGCCACGCAGACGTTACCCGGCGCACGCGTGGAAAAAAATAAAAAAAAAGACGAAACAGAGCACTCATGCTGGGGGTCGAACCCAGAATCTTCTGATTAGAAGTCAGACGCGTTGCCATTACGCCACACGAGCTCGGTTTGTTGAAAGTGAATTTTCGCGGTTTGCCCGATGGTCTATGACAGGCGGTCACGTGATAGTCACGTGACCAACCTAAAACAGTCAATTATGAGAGCCTTTTAGTCCGAATTGTGGATTTCTGACAGAGGTTTAGTAGTGTAAAATGCATCCCAGAAATCCATTGGATATGGTTATATTCCCATATCACCAGCGCAAAGGCTGGCATTGGAGTGGTAGGTTTGGTGGCCATCTGTTTTTTTTTTTTTTTTTAAAGTGCAAACTTTCCTCTCTCTCATCTCCAAGAGTATCAAACTCCATCTTTTTAAGCCCATGACGAGTTCCAAAGAAGCTCATGACGGAATGTCTTCTCATGAACCGGAGACCACTCTGAGAACCTCGAACAAGCGCCGGAAACGTGAAGTTGAAGGCACTGTCAAGGAAAGACTTCAATGTCAGTTTGTGATCAAGTCCAAGAACAGACAGTGTCCTCTCACTCGAGCCAAAGACGTTGAATTTTGTGCCGAGCATTTGAAAGAGAAAGAAGGCGATGTTCGGATCCCATGTCCCGTTGACCCTCGTCACTCTGTTTGGTCTCGTGAGGTGAAAAGTCACTCCAAGAGATGTGTTGCAAAGTTAGAGGCTCAACAGGAGAAGCCATGGTTTAAGAAGGACCACAATTGTGATGTTGCCGCTGGAGATGGGAAAGATGAACTTGTACTTGATTACCCTAAATGGATCGCAGTGGTAAACACCGCTTTCGAACAGTTTGAACCGTTGGTTTTGGAACAACTACATCATGACGGTGTACAAGAAAGGATTGAAGAGAAACAGAATCGGAAACATGCCATTCAACAATCGTCATTGATCTCACATCTTGACCAAAACGGGTTATTGTCCAAGGATCTCCATTACATCGAATGGGGGTGTGGTAAAGCCGAGTTATCCCGGTATCTGTTGAAGAGTGTTATGCATAAAGATCAAGGTGCCTCTGATTTCCTTCTCATTGATAGATCGCCTATGCGTATGAAACAAGATCCAAAGATGATGAAGGATGCCGAGGAAAAGGGGTTGCAAAGTAAGGTCTTTAGAGTTAGAATTGATATCAAAGATGTGTTTGTTGATGCTATCATTGACCAAGAGTTTAAAGATGATAAAAATTTCGTTGGTGTTTCGAAACATCTGTGTGGTGCAGCTACTGATTTAACGATACAATGTATTGAACGCAACCCGGTTTTGCAAAAAAGAATGGCTGGTATGATTGTTGCCATGTGTTGCAGACACTGTTGTAATTATGCTCAGTTCCCACCCAAGGGTAAAGAATTCCTGTTGGAGAAAGGGATTGATGAGGTTGGCTTCAGACATTTGATGAAGTTTGCCAGTTGGGCAGTAAGTGGTGTTCGTCCTGATATGGATGAGACACAAGGTGCTGACCATGTGAGTGGGTTGACCATTAAGCAGAGAAAAGAGTTGGGCTTAAAAGCTAGAAGACTCATCGATGAAGCAAGAAAGCATACGATGGAATCTCTTGGATATAAGGTGAAATTGTGTCATTACGTTCCACAAGAAATTTCATTGGAGAACACGTGTATGATTGTTACGAAGTGAATTTTTTAGCAAAATTGAATGAAAGCATAGAATTAAAAAAGGATAGTTAAACTAAACTTAGATCTTCTCAGCCTTGACACCGTGCTTCCAGATGGCAACGTATGGGGTCATACCATCCTCACGGTAGTTGAGGAGAACCAACATGGCATCTGGGTCCATGGACTCACCGGTGTAGAACTCCCAGTCCTTGAAAGAACCGACAACCTTCTTAACGTAGGCCATGGCACCCTTCTCGAAGGTCTCAACCTCATCTGGGTTGGTCTCCTGGAGCTTAGCCTTGATGGTCTTCATGTAACCCTTGATGTAAGTGAGGAAGGACTTCTTGTCGAACTGGGTCTGCTGGAGACGGAAGGAGTAGACAACGTTGTTGACGGTCTCCTTGGTGTTGTCGACATCCTCATCACCACCCTCGGCAGATGGGTTAGCACCAATGTCAACGTCACCGTCACCGACGGTGACCATCTGACAGTCAGCCTCGTAGATGACACCGTCAACCTCCTTGAGGTCGTAAGCGTCAGACAAAAGCTCGTCACCAGAGATGATATCCTGGGATTCAGTTAGTATATAATATTCAGGGGGAGTTTTAATGAAAAGCTGCTGGCTTTCAGTTGTGTGTATGTTGATTCTCGGAGTTGTTATCATTGGAGAGATAAAAACTGAACCAAGGGGGCTCTCTGCCCGGGGGAAAAAGCACAGCACATAACGAGCAGTTCAAATAATGGGGATTTGACATACAGTGTAAATAATCATTGTGAAAGTTGTGGATGAAGTGAAACAGGAACGAGTTTTGAACTTCCAGAGAGAAACAAACGATGAGCGAAAAATTTTTGGCTTCGTGGGAAAAAAAAAAAAAAAAAGAACAGAAAAACGTGCCGGAAATAGACAAATAAGGAAGCTACCGTATTGGGATGTTTGTTTACATTTTTTTTTGTAGATGTGTGGAAATTTGTTTACACTTCAACCAAACCAATTAAACAAAGAAGTACAAGGACTTCTTATAGAAGGAGCTAGTTATGGAGAGAAACACTGATTGGACAACCAATCGTTGCTTGAGAACACTACGACCTCTCAAGTCGAAGGTCTCGGCGTTCCGGACACATTGTGCCAACTTCCCAGTGTTTAAAGAAGAAGCTGTGTGTGTGACGGTTGAAGAGGACGACTCTGATAGTGATTTGGAGGTTGCTGATAAGAGTTTCAATTTGGAAGACCACGTGATCAATTACAAGAGGAGCAGGAGAAGTTATAAGCGTCGTAAAGTTGTTGTTGATCCAACGTACAATGATGAAGAAGAAGAAATATGGAAGGATAATCAACTCAACGATTCAACATGGAAACAGCTTGAAGAGATCGTTGATACTTTGAAGCAGCTCTTTCTGATACACTGGGATGATCAGACGAGGTTAAGCCTTCGTCTACGATGTGCTTTCAAGATCGGTGTAACCATTGGTAAGAACGATAAAGAGGTAAGAAACTTGGAACAACAATTGCAAGGAGGGGAAAAAGATATAGAGCTCTATGAGTATCCACACGTTGAGTATTGTCGTAAGTTTGTCATGCTTGGGCATGCTTTGGGCCATGTTATTAGTGAGACTCCATTGATTTTGGAAGTCTTGTCATCGCTTGTAAATTGGAGTGATCTCTATGGTATCCAGGAAATAGTTATGGAGTTGTTCATTGAAACCACACAGATCGATGTACTGGATAAGTATGAGCACTTGAGACAGTTGTTTGGGAGATCTACCAAGTTTGAGACGTTGGTTGTACACAAGTTGGCACGTATCCATGAGCTACCTACTAATTCAAAAGACACCATCATGGAGCTTATCAGAAAGAGACATAAATACCAATACCTGGAATGCCTGAGCATCCTGGCCCGCCTGATTGAGCAACAATGCACACAGATGGAGAACTCACACTCCCTTGTTGAGACCATTCACAGTCTACACGCTGAACAATTAGAAGTGATCGAGCTTTTATCAACATTTGCCAGTATCCTCCATCTTCAAAACAAAAACAACATCAAGTTCCTCACCCACGTGTTCCATTCATGCAAAAGAGGGTATCGTTCGTTGATCCCAGTGTTGAGAACCATCAAGTGCTTCCTTCAACGCAAACCCATATCACCAATCTCACCATCCGATCGAATTATGTTGAAGACCATTTTCAAGCCTGAATACCCAGTGACAAAGTTGTTCAACAGGGGTTTAATGTGTGATACAAACATAAGCTTCCCACACGACAAACCCTACCGAAGATCAAAGATCTCAACGGGCGACCTTATATAAACCCTTTATCAACGACGATGTTTTCACCTGTAATACTCTTATTCTCCAACAAGAACATTACGGCCTGGACGACATCTTTCACGGGGACACCACCATTACCCAACGCAGTGTCATACTCGAGCCCTCGTCCCATATCGGTCTCAGTGACGAGACCAGGGGATATACAATTACAACGGATGTCTTTGGAACCGAGTTCTTTAGCAATGGACCGTGTGAATCCTAAGAGACCGGCTTTTGTAGCAGAATAAACAGATGTACCCTTTCCACCACGCAATGCCAGCACCGATGAGATGTTTATGATCGAAGAGGGACGGTTTGTTATCAGAGTTTTACACAGATGACGTGTCAGAGTTATCGGGGCAGTGAGATTTGTCGTAATGAGGTCATTGATGTCGTTATACCTTGTCGTGGCCAGCAAAGAAGATTGGGAGATTCCAGCAGCGTTGATGAGAATTGAAGTTTTGCGGATCTCAGGAATCTGGAGATGGTGATGCAAACTGGCCAGATCTGTCAAATCACAAGCAATCACAGTGTGTTTTTGCGAGGTTTCTAACGTGGGGAGCTCAGCGACGTTCTTCTCCAATAACTCTTTGTTTCTCGCCAAAAGAATCACATTGTCGCCTCTGTGGGCCAATTCTTTGGCTATGGCAAGCCCAATCCCACGGCTTCCACCTGTCACAAGCGCAGTTCTCGTCATATCTCAGTGTATTGCTTATATATAACTCCTTAGCTTATAAGTGGTGATGGAGGTTTTTTTTTTTTTTTAAACCCCACACGAATTAAAAAAAAAAAACTGAACGTTCACTTTATCTTCACCAAATAGCAAACAAAACATAGCAAAACAAAGGCCGAATGTTCTGGTCCCACAAGAAACAGCCACAGAGCACAGAGTCGTCGAAAGAGGCAGAGCTGCTCTCTGAGCTCTCGCCGCAGTCACATGACTTCTACGTGATGAAAGACCGTCAGTTATCCACGTCTCTGAGTGACCCACACTCTCCAGATTTGGCCGGTTTAACCAGTTATAAAACGACACACCCACCACAGGAGCTCCGTTACGTCAATTGTGCCGATGTGCAATCGGCTTTCATGGAATGCATCCAAAGTGGGCCGTGGAAAGAACGGTTGATGGGTTGTGATTCTTGGTCAAAGAAAGTACAAAGTTGTGTTAAGATGCAAACGGCTTTGCTCTCGCAATTGGGATTGGAAAAAGCTCAGAGTGTTGAAACTTATAAAGACATTGCCGCTGCAGCTGATTCCTTGTGTGTCAAATGGCTCGATGACTACGTCAAGGAGGACAAGATGAGTGCTGCAATGTTGAGCGATGTCTATGACAAGAGAGACAAGATTTGGTCTAAATCATATTGATCTCTATTTATTATATTTATTCTACGCGAGCTTTTATTTATACACGTTAATTATTATACAACCTTAAAACCATTTATCCGATAAGCAAATTGAAACCCATTTCATTACCACATAGCCACACAGATCAGTTGATGAAGTAGAGGTTACCACCTTCTTCCACGAAGATCTTACCCTGTTTATCCAGTTCAGCAACACCGGCATTGAACTCCTGGATACCGAACTGTTCTTCGGATGGGAGACTCTTGTTGATACCTTCGAGCAACTGTGCTGAAGAGAATCCGTTTTCTTCGTGGTACTCCTCTTTAAGCATCAACTCAGCAACGATACGTGTCAAAGTACGTAATCTATCCGGTGAGATGGTGGCGTTACTGTCTTCAACAACACGTTCTTGCAATGGTGCCGGTGCGACTTCATCCTCCTGGGTCTCTTCCTGTGTGTCTTCCTGTGTATCTTGTGTCACCGGTTCGTAATCCTCCTCGGCGTGTTGTGATGACGTTGGAATAGAAGACTGTGGTCTTCTAGGCGTTGATCTAGCACTGCGGTGTGGTTGGCTTCTGGTTCTTCTTGGAGTTGATGGGATCTCCGCGTCATCCTCTTCGGAATCCTCATCATCAACATCTGGAACCACTGGCATGACTTCCTCATCGTCATCACTTTCATCACTTTCAGCAGCTCTGTTGGTTTTTCTCTTCTTCGGCTCCTGCTTGGGGCCCTCTTTGAACAAGGCAAACATCAGCAACTCTTTAGCAACCTGGGTGTCACGAGTATCAACGGTGTTACTCAATCTCACCTTAGCATGTGCAGTAGCGAGACGGATCACAGTTTCCAAAGTTCTTGCAGTGATTGGAGCAGTGTTCTTACCTGCACCTGGTGCATTTCTAAGCGTGGAATAGATATCGACAATATGGTCTGAAGCAGACTTGGTCAACACCGGTTCAACACGAGACTTGGCATATTGGATGTATTTCCTCAAGAATGGGATAGCAAGAATCTTTGGTCTCTTTTGTCTGTCATTTGGGAAAGCATTTTGATGAGCTGCAAGCGCACCAGCGTGCAATAATGGGTTGAATTTTTGATAAACTGGTTGTTCACCATCTTCATCAGCATCGGCATCGAGTGCTTCGTTACCAGCAGCTAATGACAAGTTGGTAGAGTCTCTAACAGGTTCACCTTCAGAGTAACCAGGTGGGATGAATCTGTGTGTTTTCAAGATATGTTCCGAAATGGCACGGTCCCTCGTGGTGTTAACATCATCGGTGACAATGAAGAGCAAATCGAAACGGGAAAGCAAAGAATCCGGTAAGGCAATGTTTTGGTGTGGATCCTTATGAACGTTATATTGACCATAGATTGGGTTAGCAGCAGCGATAACTGAACAACGAGCGTTCAACGAGGTGTGAATACCAGCTTTGGCAATGGTCACCGTCTGTTGTTCCATGACTTCGTGGATAGCAACACGATCAGTATCGGACATCTTGTCAAACTCATCGATACACACGATACCTCTATCAGCCAACACCATGGCACCGGCTTCCAATCTTCTCTCACCCGTCTCTTTATCAGTGGTCACAGCAGCGGTCAAACCGACACCGGAAGAACCTTTACCCGTGGTAGCAATGGCCAATGACGCAGTGTTCAAGACAAATCTTAAAATCTGGGATTTAGCAGTGGAAGGGTCACCAACCATCAAGATATTGATATCACCTCTCAAATGGGAACCATTTTCCAAGTTTTTCTCAACACCACCAAGGAGCATAAGAAGCACGGCTTTCTTAATGTTATCATGGCCATAGATCGATGGTGCAAGTGATTGGGACAAGATGTGGAAAACGTTCTTATTTTGCGAAAGTTTGTTGATGTTACGGATATCAGAATCTGTGATGGTCTCTTTAGCGGCAACACCTGTGGAACGGGCATGTAATGGGTACACCGAGTTGGCCACGACGGTGGTAAAGAAAGCCGAAGTGTTGTTGGCACCACCACCACGAGATCTGTAAACACCGACAATCTGGACACGATCACCCGGTTTCACTGTATCAACGAGATCATCACTCAACACAACTTCTAGAGATCTAGGAAGTTGACCAGCTGGGGCACGTTCTGGCATCTCTTGCACTGTGATGGTTTGATGATCGGCATATGTGGAGTAACCGTACTCTGTGGTGAGCTTATGTCCATCCGGGTCCTCAGTGGGGTAAACAGGTGGTGTCGAGATTGGATTGAAACTTGTGGTGTAATCTGTGAACTCTCTAGCATGGAAACGACCACTGTGCTCGGAGTAATGAACGGATCTCAACACTTTTGGTCTCACGAGAGATGCCCTTGTCACGATACCTTCCACAGAGATCATTCTCGACAGGTGTGTGGCTCTAATCGTTCTTGGAGACACGGCCAAATGACCGAAAGCACCTCTGAAAGACAAATGGAAAGTCTCCTGGTCGGTGACTTCTTTGAAAGCTGGATTACCAGGGTCGTAAATGGCAGCAACGTCATCTCTTAAAGCACGTTCAAAAGCAGGCAAATAACCAGCAGGCTCTTCGAGCAAACCGGTGTACAAGGACTTGTCAAAAGCCAGCACCTCGTCCACAGAGACAACGAGTCTTCTAGTTCCTTTATACAGCATCTCACGAATGGCTTCACGGTAATCGGTGGCTCCGCTCTCATTGTCCAAAAACTCAGTAAAACGACGCACACGGTCACCAAACACGGCATCGATGGCTTCGCCTGGCTCTTCCATTTTTGTTATTCTTTTGTTGTAACCGGTGATTTCTCTTTGTTTATGAAAAGATGGAGAAATGTTTCGTCAATGCCACCGCGTTTTTTCGTGTTTTCAATTCCCCGACGCGTTTAATTAGATTTCCCGATTGGGAACTCCGAGGGTGTGCGCTTACCGTACTTTGACTTCCGGTTTTACGTGGGGAAATTATGTCTTGTTCTTTTGTATTCATATATAGATCTATGACAAAGTTCATTCTACCCAGTTAAAGAAGGGTTAGTGAGATGCCAACAGAAGACTTCAAGAAACTCAGTGAGAGGTTCTCATATAAACCCAACGCCACCGCGGTATCAACGTCGTCCCATAAGATCACCAAATTACCTGTACGGCGTTACAAATACCACAAATCAGAGCTGAAATATGCACACCTATCTCCATTACCCGACCTTTTGAAACCCGATCTCAAACTGGTCTTCTGTGGCTTCAACCCCGGTGTCAAATCTGCAGAAGTTGGACATCGCTATGCTCATCGATCCAACTGTTTCTGGTCTCTCATATATCAAAGTGGGATCGTTCCTGTGGAACTTGGATATGAAGATGATGTTACCATGCCCGATCGTTTCAATATAGGCTTTACTGAGCTGGTGATGAGGCCTACAAAGGGAGTCGAGGAGATTCCAATGATAGAGATGAGGGACAACGTACCGAGACTGATCACTGTGGTGAGGCAGTATAAGCCAAAAGTACTGTGTTTTGTCGGTAGAGGAATTTGGGACTCCGTTGCAAAAGCTCTTAAAATTAGAAATGATCAGTTCCAATGGGGTGTTCAAGAACAATCAGTGTTTGGATGTAAATTGTTTGTTATTCCTTCCACCTCTGGGTTAGTAAGGATCAAGCATGACGAAAAACTAGTCATTTGGCAAAAGTTGAAAAGTTTGGTTGATAAAGAAAGCAGTGAAGAGAATAATTAAGGACCAATACCAATAGACTGAACCATTGTAGATGTGGAAAAGCTTACGTTTCATTGCTGACCACCCAGCCGCATATGACTGCTATCAAGTCGGTGGACTAAACCGAGACTACATGACACCCAGTAAGAAATCACAGTTGAATAGATGTTTGATCTTCTAGAACCTGAATAATTATGCAGGTGCTGTTATGATGCCTGGATTCGTAGATCTTAGGGGGCAATCAGCTTTGACTCTGTCGGTTTTGTGGCACAATCCGTTTTCAATCTATAGCCGGGACAGCGCCGGGATGCCACATCCGCTTTTGTGTCACAAAGACATAAATCCGAAAACACGATAATTGCGACGTCATCTTCCCCAAATTTGGTTTTGTGGCACATGAAAATCCCCTCTTCTGTAGTAGTTAAGGAGGGCGGGATCCCAATCCCGCTTTTGTGTCACTTCGGAAATCGGTTTTGTGTCACATTTTTTTTTTTTGGTTTTGTGTCACTTTTCTGAAATCGTATAAAAGGAGCCCGTCCCCCACTTTTCTTCTTCCCGATCTTTCCTTCCTTTTTCTTCCATCATCAGACCGGCACACTCTCACAGCACTGAGGGTCCCCGACCACAATGGTAAGTCTATACCCCTTCCCCTTCCCCTTTCCCCTTTCCCCTTTCCCCTTTCCCCTTTCCCCTTCCCCTTTCCCTTCCACCTCCCCCTTCCACTTTCCCTTCCCCTTGCCATTACCCCCAACAGTGACACAGGAACTCGTTAGTTCGGGTGGGTTGACTTTACGTCCCTGCGGCTACAGCCTGTACTCATTCGTCTCCGGCGGTGGTGGTCTTCTCCCTTCCACTTCCACATCCACTTCCACTCTGTTGTTGATGCTCTTCAGTTGATGGTTGAGGTTCTCTAAGGCTGTTGCCATTCTTGACGACTGTTGGTGGGCACTTTGTGACGGGTCTTCGGACTCTAGCTTTGTGTCCTCCGGCACCCAACGGTTTGAAAGATGAAGCACCACTGGAAAGATCTGATTCCGATACTGAGTGAGTTTTCACTTTTATTTTCATATTCCACTTCACTTTCCCTTCCATCTTCCCCTTCATCTTCATCTTCATCTTCCACCTCCACCTCACTTTTGCTATGGGTTGACGTTCTCTACGGTTGTTGTTACTCTTGAAGGCTGTTGGTGGGTACTTCGTGATGGGTCATTTGATTCTAACGTTGTGTCCTCCGGCACCCAGCAGTTTGACGGGAGAAGCACTTCTGGAAAGTTCTGATACTAATACTCAGTGATCTTCCTCTTCACTTCACTTCACTTCACTTCACTTCACTTCACTTCACTCCACTCCACTCCACTCCACTCCACTCCACTCCACTTTACATCACTACACCACCTTCAATCTCTACACTTCACTTCACACTTCAGGTTCACTTTCACATTCAGTTTCATCCAACTCTCACTTCCCACTCATTGTTCAGACTTGACCCACTCGAAGGCATACTCCCACAGCACTGGGAGGAGCTCTTTTGATTTGGTAAGTCTCATTTCACATTGGAGACTCTCACAGCACTGGGGGTTTCTGATTCTACGTGAGTTCCTTTCTCACCCGCACTTGGACTTCACCTTGTCTGGCGGTACACTCTCACAGCACTGGGAGAAGCCGACTTCAGGGTAAGTTCACCACCACCGAGCTTGATTCCATTCACTTTTGCAGTCCTCAACTCTACTTCACACATCATCCACCCTATTTCATGTCCCTCCAGATCACCTTTCCTCACTCACACTACTTCCCTTGATTCCCCTTCCACTTGTTACATTGCCCTCTCACTCATTTACAGACACGCTCGGCACACACGTCACATATCAGGCTTTCGTGCTCCATGGTGTGTCAGTTTCTTTCAAGATGAGCTCTGTTGGCTGAAGTTCTTGAGACGTGATTTTATTGATGACTGTTGGCGGAGACCTCAATTGTTCAAGGGTGATTCCTTGGCTCTAATGTGGTCTCCTGCGGCACCCAATGGTCTGATGGATGAACTACTCTCGGAAAGTTCTGAAGCTAATGGAACATGCTCCACTACAACTGGCACACGTTGGGATGACAAGAAGCTGGGTGTGAACTGATTCTGAAAAGGCTATTTCACTAGTCCGGATGATGAAGGCTTCACCCGGTCTATGTCTTCCCATGGGACTTTGGTGACTCTATCCATGGGCTGAGCTTGATCTCTTCCAGGTAGAAGAGTGGTTGTGTGTGTTGATGATATATGTCTTTCACAGAAGACTTATCTACAGGTTCTTACTGGGTGGAACGTCACTGTGAAGATTTATCTGAATGGATGATTGACGCCCAGGCTGAGCTCTGTTGCGGGTTTGCACACTTCAAGACACCCTCCCATGGGTCAGATGCTTTCTAAGAGTCATGATGTCCAGCATCGATTGTGTGTTTGCAATTCCATTGAGCCTGTCAGGCTGTTCGTTAGAATGTGAGCTGTTCCTTATGTCACGATGTCATTTTCTGAGTGGGTGTTGCTATGGGATCTGACCAGTCTCATGGTAACCTGGTCAACACTCTTGGAGATGCATCAACTGTGGATCTTGGCCGCTGCTACGGACAGATGTTGACTTACTCGAAGACAGGAAGCTGCCATCTTGTTCTTCTGTTTTTAGATAACTATGAGGATGGTACCAGGCAGCTCAGGTTGAAGGCATCCGCAAGGTTCAATGTGTTGGAGTTTGTGTTCATTTTCTCAGAGGTGCTCTTGACTCTGCGCACGTGACCCACGACCTTCCCCATATGTTGACTTGTTTTTATAGGCTGTACCGACACCTGAGCATGCGCGGGCCTCCTGGGGACCTATCTAGAGCTCTTACAACTCATAAAGAGAGCTCTAGGAGTAGCTAGGCCCAAATTAATAAAAATATATCACGAAAACTTGAACGAGGGAGGGTGTTGCGTTTTTTTTGTAGGTTTCCGCATTTTTGACATATCGTACCCTATTTTCTGCTAGAGGGGCGTTATGGCTCCAGTTATGCTCCCAATGTATAGATATGAGTTCAGTGTACATGGATATGAGTGTCAAATGTGTGTAACACTAATGGTGGTGGAGTTATTGGCCAAAATATAGTGTTTTTCAAGGGGTCCCCATACAAAATGTATGGCATAACTTTACCCCCTTGTCACTTCTCAAATAAGAGACTTATTCAAGACCGGATAGGTTAGTTGATCCTCTGTGAGCTTGTATATATGGATGTGTAAATACTGAGCTTTTTAGAGCCACTTTTAACTCAAAAAAGGCATGTACATATTTATATAGTGAAGTCACGTGAGCGTCATGTGATAGTCACGTGCACCCAAACACCCGGACACCACAATCTGCTAACAAATGGCCATCTCCGATTGTCATAAACTTCCGGGTCAATTATGAAGGTGTTCACTTGGGAAATTGGGTGTTCTAATTGAAGTTTAGTATTGTAATGTGATGCTAAATATTGTATATACACCTTTAGATCACTGATATTCTGGGGGCTAAGCAGAGATATAGTTAACGGTCTAAACGGCCGATTGTTATGCCGCGAAAGCCGGTAAGAAAGGATAACCGTATGTTCTCTTCTCCTTTCTCTTCTTAACCTTCAAATTGGCAAAAGACGGGAAATGGAGTTTGAAAAGCTCGGTGAATTGCTGGCTTTAGCTGAGCTGTGGCTCACTGAACTCATCGAACAATACTTAGGTTATGTGGAGAAGTCCTCGGCTTTTGAGTTGTGAGTGTCATTCCCCCACATTTTTAGGTCATAGCTAACAATTAACAGATTGAGAGACGTTGTGTTTGTATGGTGAGTTTTATCTTTATGATATGTATGAATAGCTACTAACAATTGGCAGCCTTGTTATATCTTACTCCAATAAGCTGCTTCTTAACGTTATAGGTTACGGCCCAGTCGGATATGGTAAACTTGTTTTCCACCAAGTTTCTAAGCAATTGTTCTCCTGGTTTCTTAATTTGCCGTTTGTGAAGAAGAACGTTGATAAAGAAGTTGCACATGTGATCCAAGGGCTTGAAAAATCGTTGATTAAAACTAGTCCAAATGTCCAGGATTTCCCAGAGGTTCCCTTACATGGTCTGTCCGATGAAGAGATCACCAAGATGCTTCACTCATTGGCCGATTTGGAGCATACAGAGTGGGAGAAAGGTAGGGTCTCGGGTGCAGTGTACCATGGGGGTGAAGACGTCATTAAGATCCAATCCGAAGCTTTCAAAGTGTTTTGTGTTGCCAATCAGCTTCACCCGGACGTTTTCCCCGGTGTACGTAAGATGGAGGCTGAAATAGTGTCCATGGTGTTGAAATTGTTCAATTCTCCGGCTGGTGGTGTCGGTGGTACCACTTCGGGTGGAACCGAGTCGTTATTACTTGCCTGTTTGAGTGCCAAGATGCATGGCTTAAAGAAGAAAGGAATCACTTCACCTGAGATGATCATCCCTGTGACTGCTCATGCCGGGTTTGATAAAGCTGCGTATTACTTTGGAATCAAGTTACACCACGTGCCATTGGACCCTGTGACGTATAAAGTTGACGTTAAGAGAATGGAGAGACTCATCAATGGTAATACCGTTTTACTCGCGGGTTCTGCACCAAACTTCCCACATGGTATCATCGATGACATCGAGAGCATTGGTAGACTCGGCGAGAAATACGGTATCCCAGTCCATGTTGATTGTTGCTTGGGGTCTTTCATCGTTGCATACATGGCAAAAGCGGGGTTTGAGATCCCACCTTTTGACTTCAGAGTTGCGGGTGTCACCTCCATTTCGTGTGATACTCATAAGTATGGGTTTGCTCCAAAAGGTTCTTCGATAATCATGTATCGTAACTCCGAACTCAGGGCTGACCAATACTACGTTAACACGGAGTGGACAGGTGGTGTTTACGGGTCACCGACGCTGGCAGGTTCAAGACCTGGTGCGTTGATGGTTGGTTGTTGGGCGACACTGTTGAAGATCGGTGATGATGGGTATACACAGTCCTGTCGTGACATTGTCAATGGTGCTCGCCTGTTAAAGAAACGTATCCAAATGGAATGCACAGAGTTACAAATCGTTGGTGATCCAATTGCCTCAGTGGTCAGTTTCCAATCCGACGTGATAAACATCTACGAATTGGCAGACATGTTGTCCAAGCGTGGCTGGCACCTGAGTGCATTACAGAAACCTGCGGCTCTACACATGGCAGTCACTAGGCTCTCTGCTAAAGTCATTGACGAACTGGTTGATACCATTAAAGAATGCTTGCAAGAGTTGAAAGGTTCCGGTCCGGCAAAGAGCGACACTGCGGCATTGTACGGTGTTGCCGGCTCGATAAAGACCCAGGGAGTCGCCGATAGACTCGTCGAGGGCTTCTTGGATACTTTGTATAAGCTATAAATAAATTGTGTATATGGTCACGTGATATCTGTCATTTGCACGTGTCAAAAATAGAAGACGTCTGTCAATTTAGCATGTGTCAATAAATAAGAGATCGTGTCCAATAACTTCACCAAACAAATGCCAACAAATGCCATACAAATAAGCCTTTAGAACAGCTTTATTAGTGAGAATGCCCGCTATTATCCCTTCAATTGCCACAGTTTCGTTGCTGCACGCTTTGTACTCGTCGTATGAGCTGACACATCTGCGGAAGACACAACAAACAACCATACCATTCCCACAGGACATCCAATTAGAAGTTGTCTTATCGATACTGTTGTTCCTTCTTCACATCTTCGTGTTGTCGGGGAAGACTCAGGAGCTGAGTCTCGTGGACACCGGCAGAGTGTTGACCAAGCCTGGCAAGCTGAACCCTGTCTCGATGAAGGACTCTGTCGCTTGGGATGAGTTGAAAGGTGGTAATGTCTCTTTCAAAGCTATAGAGACAAGAGTCACGTATCTGGACATCGCTGCAAAGAGAGCAGAGTACCAGGATTGGTTAAAGAAATGAATGTATGTATGTGAATCTCGTGTAGTCATAAACTAAAAACATCAGGATATAGTGATGTGTATATATATATCAGAACTTTCTGTAGTAGTGATAAACCCTTTCAAAGAACTTATTTGAATCGTTAATGTAAGCGTAATCGTCATGCTTCATCAATGAGTCCAGATCGTTGAAGCCGAAATGGTACTCTCTGAGTAACACCAAGAAGAACGAATACCAAATCTTATAACCAGCGTGCAACACTGCAATGTCCAACAGCTGATACACAGTGGATATATCCTCGATATGCATCAACAGCGTATAGATCATGTTCGAGTTCAACTGTGACATGTCTTCTTTAAACTCCTTATCACCCAGATACTTCTTCATCACCGGGTTCTTCAACAGATTGTTGTTGAACTTGGTCATCGATGTGTCATCAAAGACACATAGTCTTAACCATGTCAATAGGTTATAAGTGTCAACTTCATTAAACCTCAGCAACAGCGTGGCCATTATCAACTCGTCCCCCACTTCCAAGCCTTGTGTAGAGATCATCTTCATCTTTATCAAACGACAAAGTTTCCCATTCAAAGGTTGACCTGATTGGAATTGCCCCAATTTAACAAACACTGTGGTTACAAGCTTGTCAATCTCAGCAATCTTCGAGGAAGGTAACTCGGGGATTTGTTCCAACTTCATCTTTAATTCTTCATATTTTTCATAATCATTCTTCAACTTATCACTTCGTGAACTTAGCAATTGCGACCAGATTCTGTATCTTAAATGGTCTGGAATCATGCCTTTGAAACACAACTTCTTCATCTCATACTGTGTAGAGTTTCTCAGAGTGCCACGGTCCTCTAACTCTGCCCATCTCTGCTTGTTTTTTTCCATTAGTGTCTTGGTCACCTCTTGTTCCTCTTGTCTCTTCTTATCCAACTTGGCAGCTTGTTCAAACATCTTGGAGATGTCTCTTTCATGTTTCTTAGACTCGTCTTTCGGTTTAGGTGGCAGCCAGATAGGTCTTGTTGAACTTAGAGAGTTGGCTTTCTCCTTGGAGATCAACTTCATGTCATCGAGCCCCAATTGTGAAGCTTCTCTCACTATGGACGGCAAGTTTGATGAAGACAACTCACGGTTCTTCAATTCACGTTTAACAAACTGTTCAGAACTCTGTTCGTAGAACTTGGAGATCGAATGCGCCTCGTCTTGATGCATATAGAACCCGTCTTTTTGCAATATGGGAGAACCTGGCAAGGGGGACATTGGTAACATGGCGACACTGTCATCCATTATACTCTTGATCATAGCAGGCGATTTACCCGAAGCAGGTGAAAGCAACTGGGCAGAACCTTTTGTGAAAGGCACATTCCAAATGAGACCATCTGCAATGGTTTCATCATCTGAATTGACTTCGTCAAAGTACTTCTCACGTTGACGAATCGATGCCTTTGACGAAGATTTGGAGTTCTGACGACGTAGACGATATCTCTGTGATGGTGTCAATGTGTTTATCGTCGACGTCGAACTGTTGGTACAAAGTTTCGGTGTTGACGAAGATTCTCGCAGTCTGTTGACACTTAGAGCACTGTTCTTCTTCACGTCGTACAAAGACGTCACGGAGCCGTTATTGTTCAACGTTGGTGAGTTGCCGATAGAACTCGACGTTAACGACGAGTTTCTCGAGTTGATCTCCTCGCTCATGAAATCTGAGCTCGTTATCGAATCATTCGACACAGGTCTCTCCAAAATCGACACTTTGGAGTTGTTCTTACTGTGAATGGTCTTGAAAATGGCGTTATCAGAAGGACGACGAGGCAAAGTTTGTAAACCGAGCCCTTTCGTACTTGTCGAAACAAAATTCTGCGATGTGCTTCTCTTCATGATCCTCAAAGGTTTGGAATCGACCTCGATGTCGTCCAAAGAGACGTTCTCCAAGTTCTCCTGGAGTGTCGATAACTGTGCACTCATGTTTGTACAGATTTTAGTGGGAATGTATGGGGAATGTTTGCTTTGGGCAACAAAGTCAGCAGGACAAAAGCGAGTGTTATTGTTATTGCTGTATCAGTGATTGAATGAACAGGAAGACAAATCAGTAAACCATTCAACAAAGAGGAAAGATAGAAAAGATTCCAAGGGATCCAAGGGAGAAGGGAGCAATTCAGGCCGTTTACGCTGATCGGTATGGATCTGCGTTATGGATAGCGGGCTAAAAGGTCTGGACCAGATTTATGTGTACACACAAACACACACACCAGCTCTGTCTCACTGTCTTTGTAGAATAAACCTCTAATGGTGGTGTTTTGTTGTGTTTGTTATTCTCTTTCGCTTTCTCTTTAGCAACAGAATAAAGACAGGACAACGAGAGAAGAGCTGTGACGGACGGAAGTGACAGACGGTATGAAGATGACAAACAAACAAACAAAGAGAAAGAAACAAACAAAGCTTTGTATGTAAACAACCAACCGATTTCAAGTTTGTTACCGAATGCTTGCACTTTTTTTTCGTTCCTGCTTTGGGCCCCCCGTCCCCCGTTCCTTGAGGTCTGTTGTTTTCGCCAAATTGGCGCGATCTCGGCCGCCTCGGCCGTGTGCGATTCCCCAATTGGGCGGTGCCGACGCAGCGCCATGCGTGGCTGCGCGTGGCTAATTTTGGAATGGTACCGCGAACGGCGAGAACTCGCCCAAATGCGGACATTTGGCGCAAGCCGCGCCCGCTGTTTGCCTGTTTGGGGGCCAGCGACAGACGCAGGGCACCGGATTTGGAAGCGCAAGACTCGGCTCGACCGGACAATAAACATCCTTTCTACCTCTTTCTAAAGCCGGGGTAAACAGGTAATCAGGAAAACAAGTAAACACGTAAACAGGTAAACATCCACGCAGTTTTAAGTGACACGTGGCACACATTAACCCTTAGCAAAACAGCCAGTTGTGCTTCCACGCGTTTCCTTCGGTTGCAGCGGCGCGCATCGGCTCGGATTTCACATAAATCTTCGTATACATCTACACAAAACACAAATACATATATGCTGGAATGAATGCAAATGAATATAAGGGTATTAGTCACTGCTCAGCAGTGGTGTCTCCTCGGCGTCTTTAACCACATCCTGATCTCTGTAAAGCCATAATTGGTAGAAGTAGATGATGTCAAATGAGATTGTACCTGCACTTCCAATCATATATGGTAATTCATTAAAGAAGAAATCCCATCTTGTCTCCTCGTTGTATAAGAAATCACAACTCAATAAAATGGAAGCAGTATATGTGATATTACCAAACAACGTACAACCAAATAAGAATGGAGAGATATCTTCGGTAGATTTTCTGTGATAGTTCTTCAACAGTTGTGGAATACGAGAGAAACAGTATAAACCGGCACTTGTCCAAGCGAAGAATGTACCAACTTGTAACACAGCATCACCTGTTGTTAAAACATCACCAATAGGCATAGCATTACTTTGACCCACTTGAGTAGCCAAGATCGTTGCCGGGATGGCTGCTCTCATGGCTGCATTGAGAGATGAGCTCGAGGTCTTCTTTGGTACAGATTCCTCAATAGACTCATATTGGTGGTGGTGGTGGTGGTGACGGTGGTGTTTGTGTTTCTTTAAGTAGTAACCATAGTAGTAGTATTGACCAGCCAATACAAAATCGTTGAAAAGGAAATACAAAGCCAAAACGTATTGGAAAAACAACTGCTCTGTCAATACACAACCAAGGAACGAACAGATATCACCAATGACCCAAATGGCAACGAAAACCCCACTTAACCCTTCAACGGATTTGTTTCTATAAGTCTCGACTAATTGTGGTAACTGTGCCACGATCCACGCAGCAAGAGAAGCTCCGCCGGAGATGGCAGAGATGAGTGCCACCGTCGTATGTTCTTGACACGTGTCCATTATATCTTCTTGTAACGAACAGTTTGTTTATATATAAATGGAAAGGAGGTGAGTAATCTTTTTTGTCCAAAAAGGCATCGCGATAAGAAAAAAAAAAAAAAAAACCCGATGGTGTCCGGGTGTATCGCTACAAAAGGTCCTACTCTTTTGTCTGCACACATATGACAGAAAGATGTGTATATCGCTTACCTGTCATACGACATCTACATAGAGTTATTAGTCATACATCATAAAATGGTATTAAAGAGTACTCGTTGGCTAACGCCAACTCGTTAGACTCGTTAGAGATTATAGTTATTCTTCTCAGCTTCCTCCATGAGTCTTCTCTCCACCTCGTTACCATGTTTGATAACTTTACCATTCTGTCTTTTGATAGCGTAATCGACCTGGACTTGTCTATTCAATATGAATTGACCATTCATCTTTGTCAATGCTTGGTCACTATCTTTAAAAGATTTGAAATACACAAATCCATGACCTTTCGAGTGTCCTTCATCATCCCTCACGATAGTTGGTGTTCTTAGTAGAGTACCGAATTGTTTAAAGATGTTGGATAACAACTGTTCATCCACCAATTCATCCAAGTTTTTAACGAAAAGGGTAGCACCTGTATCTGATGTAGTTGAAACTCGTTCTTTATTAGACTTGTGAACTTTTAAAGCCTTGCCAAACAGTTTAACACCATTCATCACTTTTTCTGCATATTCAACATCGACTGGGTTACGTAACTCGACGAATCCAATCCCGGTATGAGTTCCTAACAATCGGTCTTTGGGTAAGTGGACATTACGTACTGGGGCAACTTGTACAAATAGTTCATACACTATGGCTTCGGTGGCTTGTTCGTCCAAATTGCCGATGTACAGAGTACAGTCCTGGTTGCGTTCTTGTGTCATATCTCTCTTCCTTGTCTCTTTACCGTTCTCTTGTCTCTTTTGGAGTTAGACAGATGTGTGCTGCCCTCATTATATGTGTACTGTTTTGATTTTTCACAGCCGGGTAACCCCCATGTACAGTCACGTGACATACACAATGCGCGTCCATTGCAAGAAAAATACTTCACTTCTCTCTTTCTCTCTTTATAAACCTCTTTTGGAAAGCTCTGTGGACTCTTGAGAAACGTTTTACTTCACGTTGGTGCGACTTCGGCGTTTTGCAGTTGTCCAAGGCCGTTTTGGTGCTTCTCTTCATGAGTCTCCATAGTACCCAAGTGTCTTGAGCCGGCGTGGACAGGGTCCCAGAGCAACTCTCCAATTAATCGCTGCTCTATTGGGTTTTGCAGCCCGTTGGTAATAGCTGTCAGTTTCATACTTGGAGGATATCTTCTTATCTTTATCTTTATCTTATGTCTTTGTATATAGATCTATAGATCTATAGTGTCTATAGTGTATAGCTATGGCCATGGCCTAATGGAGCCCTAAGAAGACGCAACAAAAGCTGTAGACATCACCGTGGAGACATCTACCATGTTACCTAAGTTATATACCTATATATAACCAACATTCCCCTTAAATTTCCTTATTTACATGCCCTATTTATATGTATGACTCTTTTTTTTTTTAATTTTTTTTTTTTTTTTTTTTTTTCACAGTGAAAAATTCTGATGGAACTTTTTGGAAGCAATTCTCTCGGCGAGGACCCTTAAACCATTAGCACCGGGCTAAACCCACCAGAAGAGCTCTTTCGAACAAAAAGGATTTGTTTATCCAGCTGGATCACAGTTCTTTCCCCCACCTACGTCTTTCTCGCGGCACAAAAGCTCAGTGCGTCGCCGAGATCTGCCCCCATTATCTAACAGAAAGCCGTTATATGCCATTCAAGCTTTACTTGCACCTCAGCACACCAAAGAAGCCTGGATAATTAGCCCTTTATAACGTCTTACAGGCCACACACATACACCATTTCCTGACAACATCTTCAATACACCGAGTTTCCCTCCCACTCGGTGGTTTCTTCTATAATACACAAAATGACACCAATCACATTCAACGCTGGCGAAAACGCCTTCATTGACCACGAGCTTTCCGTGCACTTGGACTCCACCGAGGCATTTGAAGGCCCAGAGAAGCTGCTCGAGATCTGGTTCTACAACCACGACCAGGAGTTGCCTTCACACAAGTCCTTGAGATCCATCTCTCATGAACAATGGGCTCAGGTGTTGGACTTGGTCAATTGCAAGATCCTCTCGATCAAGTCTTCTTCCAAGTTGGACGCTTTTTTGCTTTCAGAATCCTCGTTGTTTGTCTATGACCATAAGCTTGTTTTGAAGACTTGTGGTACCACCACCACGCTGTTGTGCTTGGACTATCTGTTCCAATTGGTGCAAAGGGAATTGGGTTGGGACTTCCTCGTCAATGGCAAACAACCTGCTAAAGTGTTCTATTCGAGAAGGGCATTCATGTTCCCGGAGAAGCAGAGATCCGTGCATAAGAATTGGGAAAACGAAGTTGAGTACTTGAACCAATTCTTTAACAATGGGTCCCACTATCTGATTGGCCGTATCGATAACTCTCATTGGCATTTATATACTACGGGGGCATTGGCAACTCAGTCCGATGAGACTTTTGAGATCTTGATGACGGAGATCTCTCCGGCAAACGCTTTGCAATTTGTCACCTCACGTAAACCAGGGTTTGAAATTGACGAAGAGCACGATTTGGGTCATTTCTTGGGACAGTCTACTTCGAACAACACAGGTTTGAACAACTTGTACAACAGTGTCCAAGTCCATGATGCTTTCTCTTTCACACCATGTGGTTACTCCTCGAATTCGATCTTGGATGAGGATAAGTACTACACTTTACACGTTACCCCGGAGAAAGATTGGTCATATGCCTCTTTTGAGTCCAATGTCGATGCCACCAAGTTTGGGTTAACCAACGTGGACATCTTGTACAAAGTGTTGAACATCTTCAAACCACACAAGTTCCAATTCACTTTCTTCTCCAACATGGAGTCCGAAAACATGTTGGCCTTGCGTAAATTGGAACTGAAAGGTTATAAAAGAGTTGACAAGATCTTGTACGACTTGGACGATTACCAGTTGATGTATGTCAGTTTCGAGTTGTGTGATGAGGAGATCATCTCCAGATTGACTTTGACATAATATAAAGGAATTGAATCGAGAATTTCGGAAAAAGAAAAATAAAAGTTGGGACCAATGAGCAGTCTCCCATGAGTTTTGTTTTCCCTTGGACATAAGGGTTTGGGAGCAAGCAACTTTTCGTTTTTTTTTCGGTATAATGATTTGATTGTTTTGTTTGGGAGGACAAATGATGATTCATTATAAGTTTTTTTTTATGTTTTTACATATTGGATGAAAACTGAACTACATGAATACATATATATATTACTTAACGACATCTCTGACAACGGCTCTATAGAAATGAGCCAAAGGTTCCTGTTCAGTGTCTCCACCGTCACTAGGATTCAACCTTGCTTTAACAAACCGGGCTTGACTTGAGCCTTGGTCTGCCATCACGTATCTAGGTAATGGGAATCTCGTTGAACACAGTTCAACGGCCTCCTCAATAGCTGGTTGTAACAACTCGTCAACAGTCTCACCGGAATCCCTTTTGGATGCGATCGAGGCACCAATGTGAATGACAACATGGAAGAATGAATCCATAAGCAAGACACTGTGGGAATTGAGTGAAGAGGTGTCAAGAAGTACCGGTTGACCACCTGATTGTGAATACGAGGTCAAATGGGGTTGGATCATCAACAGCGAGTCGGAAGGGTCAGCCCTTGTGAAAATGGAAGTGTAATACGTAGATTCATCCGGAGTGGTGTTGAAATTTGTCATCATTGGTGATTTGACCAAGTTGAAGATGAACTGTGGTAAGAGTTGGAAGTTCTTATGCAATGTGAATGACTGCGGTTCATTAGGAACATAAATGGCAAATTTTTTCAAGAGATTGATAAGTTTGGAACGTGCATATGACTTTATGTCCTCATGGTCAAGCTTATCGTGTGTTATCTCGTGGATCATGAGACGTGTTAATAACACCACTGCGGCTTCTTGGTCAAATGACTCGTCCATCTTAGCAATGTTGGTCGTGGGTTTCTTCACTGTGACAACTCTGAGATACATCACACCGTCACTCGTTGTGTAACGGGTTTGGAATTGAACAAACATCTCTTTGGGCATGGTCTTTCTCTCAGAGCTGTAACCCACGGTTTTCACACGGAAGTAGACACCAAATGTGTGATAATGGTTGAGCATACCAAGCTTAACGACATTACCTAGGCCTTGTCCCAAGGGGTAATCACTGATACAGTCGTCTTCACCTTTCACCACTGTTCCGGGGCCAATGAAACCGGCAACTTCAAGTTTTGGCGATGTTTTCACAGTGACAGAAGCCGTGGTGTTTAGATGTATGAGCACACCGTTGTCATTTTCAAACAACCTTTGGAAACTTCTTTTGAAGATGTTTGTGGAAAATGAATCAACCAACAACGAAACGCCACCTGTGCATTCACTCAAAGATCTCATCTCATACACACCAACTTGGTCGTAACCCGATACAAAGATAGATAGGGACGTATGTCCATCACAATCACGGGCAATCTTGTCGTAGAACTTCCGGGAAGAATAGGTGTACTTGGCTTTACCACGACGTATATCTGAGAAGGATCTTATGTTCTTCCCCCTGTCTGCCTCCACGATCTGTCCGGGCCCCATGGTACACGGACCATCAGTGAATATGAAGATGTGTGACCGTTGTGATTTGTAAGTCTCACGGGTGAGTATAGTGGCAGTTTGGATGGCAAGTCCCGTGGATCTGAGCTTGCGATGTTTGTGATTTGTCGCTGTTGGTGTCAGCTTGGAGATCAACGTTTCAAGTCTTTGTAAGCCCTGATCTATAGGTATAAAGTACTGTGTAATGGTGTGTGGATTGTATGGACGGTCCTTGAAACCGTGGATCCCAAGAGTCTTTGCAACGGATGAATTACTATGCAAAACCGTTCTTTTGTCCAGTGGACTTGAAAGCTCACACACAGAGACATCTGAGTCAAATAACACTAATCCAACGTAACAATGGGGTAAAGTCTGGAGTGTTGACAGTAACTGTTCTTTCAAGAACCTGAACTCATCGGCGTCCATACAAAGATCCAAGACAAACACGACGAGCAACGGACTGAGCTCTTTACCCAAAACAAAGACATTGGACAATTGAGCTTTACCAGCATTTCGAAGACCACACAGAGAACAAGTCCACACATTGGCAACGGGGTCAACGACACAGAAGTCGTTACACATCGAACGACACGCTTTGCACTGCGCAAAATCACCGGCTGGCGCTGTGCACCCAGTGAACGGTGAGTACAACGCAGACACCGGGACACCAGTCTCCTCGTTTCTCGTGATGGGCAACGTGTTCCACGTGAATCGTGCGCCCGTTGTGTCCTCGATGGCGTAGAAGTCCTCGCTTGATGTCATTACGGAGTGCTTTGACGCTGCTGGAAATTGGCAAACTGGGTAAACTGGGTGTGCAGAACGCAAATATCCACTTATATCTCTGGGTTAACCACTTCTTCTGTGTGTTTTTACACAGTAGTCCGTTCCACCTATGTATGGTGGTCCGGGATTCGCCGCGAAAATACAAATGAAAACAGCTCTGTTTATAAACAGCCACCAAACATCACCAATTAAAGACGAGCAAAAGAAGCATTAAGGATGAACTTGAGCTCGCTGATCGACGCCGATGCCACGGTGGACTCCATGGCTTTGGAGTCCACCGGGGAGAAGTCCCGCAAGGTTTTCTACTTGCCGTTGGGACTCACCCCGATACAGAGAGACCTCCAAGAGCTGCTTGTTTCGTTGCACAGACCTTCGCTGTTGAAGAAGTTGAAAGGGGAAGGCAATAGTGACATGGATGCGTTGTTGGCACGCAACTTGGTTGGTGTGTCGAACCACCCTTACTTGCTGGTGGAACACTTCATGCCCAAGAGACTGCTGCTGATGGAGAGTCACGAGAGGTTGATGAATGCCAGTGACAAGTTTGCCAAGTTTGACAAGCTGTTGTGTGCCATTGGCGACTTGGCCATGGATGTTGTTGTCGTCGGCCATAACATCAAGGAGCTTGACTTGATAGAGGCCTTCATCCTGGGAAGAGACATCCAGTACCAACGGTTCTCCGGGACAACGCTCCATGACGTGAGTAAACCACCAGCCGTGGTGCCAGACACCGAGAAAAGGGGTAAAGAAGACGACTATGCACCACGTAAGAAGCCACAGCCCGTTGCCCAACAAGTCAGGTTGCATTTGATCACTTCACAACAACTCGTATCAACACCATTTACAAGTGTCAAGCCACACTATATCGTCTCCTTTGATGCGTTGTTGGATGAACAGAGTGTCAATGTCCAATGGTTACGACGTGGGGACACTGTGCCATTGATTAAGCTGTTGGTGGTTCAATCACATCTTCATGGTGTTATAAATGGTTGTAAAGACCCACTTCTATCATCACTTGTTGATCGTCAAATGGATCATACACACGATTTCGATGATGTTTGTGGTACGATGTTTGAGCAAATTCGTCATTTCTTCCAAGGCCTGGCTCAATGGCCTATAAAACTGCCACCGTTTAAAGAGTTTGGTAAAGAAGAGATTATCCATGCTGTCGAAACAGAGTATTCACCAATGTCCAAGGAGAAGTCTAATAAGAGGTTGAAATTGGACAAGATTGTCATCCCAGATGAACTCACCCCGAAGGAGTATAAATCCTTGTTGGCAAAACTGACAATAGAGAGAATCTCAACATTACAAAGTGTTATATTGGAGAATCAAGAAGTGTTGGACACTTTAAGATGTGATTCTACAATACACCACGCATCCGAAGATTTGTTGAAATTGACCATTGGTGATGTTTTCAAGCAAAGCTTAAAGACTAAAGAAGATGCAGATGCAGCAGAGAGAAGAGTCGAAAGATTAACATCTGAATTGGAGAGGTTTAAAGAAAGGGAAATGGAATTAACCATAAAGTTGAAGTCCGTGGAACCAAGTGAAGAGGACATTAAACAATTGGAAACCCAATTGCAATCATTAGAAGATGAAACCAATGAGATGTCTGTTAAAGCCGATTCATTACGCATTGAATATCAAAAATCAACGGCAATTGCAGCTGAAAAAGCTTTAAAAGTGAAGACTTTTAATGCTAACAACACATCGTTAATGGCTAAACTGGAAGGTAAGGGCAAAACACTAAGGATTTTGGCATATGACGAAACAAAATTACAACTAAAAGATCAAATTCAACAGATGCAAAGGGAATTAAAATTCTTACAATTTTATAACGATAAATTGGCACAAACGGTGAAAGAGAGAGGTGCTACACTCAATGTTGGAAGAAACGGTCGTGTTCATAGATCAACGACGCCGTATATGTAATATATATATATATATATATAGTATCTATATATCGATCAATGTAATATATCATTGTCATATGCATATGTATGAAAAAGTTAAATGGCGCGAGCCTCGGTTACCCCACATTTGGAGATCCCTATATATCAGTCATCTAGCGCCTGCTGTCTGTATATTGAAATGATCAATATATAGTACAATATATTGATTGATATATTGCACGATATGATGAAAGCGCTTGTTTACTACGGTCCCAAGGACATCCGTTATACAACCATCACAACGCCAAAAGCTGTTAAACCGGACGATGTCGTGGTTAAAGTCGCCTATTGTGGTATATGTGGATCCGATTTACACGAATATGAACACATGTTACAATTTACTGCTGCCTCGCTTCAAGGCGATCGTATCTCCGGATTAAAATTGCCATTGGTTATGGGTCATGAATTCTCCGGTGTTGTTCATGAAGTTGGTTCCAATGTTAACACCTTAAACCCGGGAGATCACGTTGTCGTTGAACCTTCGGGTCATTGTCATGATCGTATCAACTATTTCCATAGAGGTAGAGGTAAATGTCACAGTTGTGACGAAGGACATACTAATACGTGTGCCACTATGGGATTTGTCGGTTGTGGTGTGGAGAATGGTGGATTTGCAGAGTATGCCCGTTATTCCCAAGATCATATGGTTAAAATCGATAAGAAGATACCGTTGGATATCTGTGCATTGGTTGAGCCTTTATCTGTTGTGTGGCACGCTGCTGAGATTGCAGGTTTACAGAAAGGTGACGATGTGTTGATCCTGGGTGCCGGTCCCATTGGGCTAGCCACGGTGTTGGTTGCACAGGCTCGTGGTGCAAGCAAGATAGTCGTCTCTGAACCTGCTGATAAGAGAAGACTGCTAGCCCAGGAGTTTGGTGCAGAGGTTTTCAATCCCAAATTACACGGACTGAAAGAATTGAGATCAATGGGTGTTCATGGACATGGTTTCAAAGTGTCTTTTGATTGTTCAGGTGTTCAGGAGACTTATACCACCTCGATCAAGGCATTGAGAGCCCACGGGACCGCATGTAACGTTGCCATATGGCCTCATAAGTCTGCCACCACGTACTTAATGGATCTCACTTTACAAGAGAAGAAATCCATAGGTTCAATTGGTTATACCATTGCTGATTTCAAGAGTGTTGTCCAAGCTTTAGAGAATGGTATGTTTGACTTAACCAAAGTGCAAAAGCTCATCACTGCCAAGATCCCTCTACACAAAGGTGTTAAAGACGGTATTGAAGAGTTATTAAACAACAAAAACACACATATAAAAGTGTTGATAACACCAAAGTTATAATTTATACTGTTCAAGCTCTTTTTCAACCCAATCGTACATCTTCTTTGCGGTACCATCGGTACAACCTTTCAAAACATCAGGTCTCATATTAGAAATAACACCAAATGGACCAGTGAAAACACCTTGACAGTTTTCCGGGGTGAATCGTGGGTGTAACAATGGGAACAACTCGGAATATGCACCAAATTTAGGATCATGTGTCAGGTATTTGATCAATTGGATTCTCCATTTGGGCCAATCACGTGCGAGTTCTGTACGCAAAAGCCCTGGACTCACGGGGATACCAACCATCTGTGGATGTAATTGATTGAAAATAGCAGCCTGATAGATGTTCCCAGTCTTAGAACGACCATAAAACTCCTGGGTATCACATTTGGAAGCATCTCTGAAATCCCATGACATTCCACCATTTGGTGGTGAACCTTTATGACCTATCGATGAGACAAATGTAACCCTTGGAGTATGTCCTTTGGAAGCAGATTGTTCTAACAACGGCATAATCAAATCTAAAAGAAGTTGATGACCCATCACATTGATACCAAATTGCGCTTCATAACCTTGAACCGTTTGAGAACCTTTTGGAGGGTGCATAACACCGGCATTGAGTACCACATAATCAATTTGCGAAACTTTGGAAAAGATCTCTTGTGCTGCTGGCTTAATAGTGGTTAAATCTGCCAAGTCTGCCTTGATGTTAATGATCTTGTCCCTTATGGATTCTTCATCCAACGAGTAATTTTGAACCAAACGGTGAATGGTATCAGCAGTGGCAGATTCATTCTTTGGCACATTACGGTTAACCATTATAACGGTGGCATTCTTCAACAGTAACAATTCACAAACGGATTTACCAACACCGGTAGAAGTTCCAGTGACAAGCACAGTCTTGTTTGTTAAATCTGGATAGTCCTTCTCTGTAAAAGTTGGAGCTTTGGGGAAGAACTCGTGGTAGAAGTCGAGCAGCAGCATCTTATTCTATATATTTCCTATATATCCAATATATCCTATACGATATGATATGAATAATCCATCGCTTTATATATTAAATTTTACATATGTATGACGGACCCTTGCTTTACAGTTTGCGGGGTTTGCGGGACCCGCTAAGTCCGCGGGGCGGCTTTGACATATAGTAGATCCTTAAGATAATATATAGTTTTTTTGCATATAGCATATCTACATATGACATATATACATATGACATATAGCATTATCAATATGATGAATATAAAGAACGAACGAGCATAATTCATAACTACTCTAATTCAATCTTGAACCTCTTCTACTCCTATCAACCAACAACGTAGCACTTGGATCATCGGATTCATTATCTGGACGACTTTGGATGATGGTTTTCTCAACACCATCAACGTTAACGACGCTTTCAATGATTCCACCTGTACGGAAACTGTGCTGTTCCATGTTCTCCAACGAGGCGTCTCTGCTTGGATCCAATAACGGATTTGTCTGTGTGGTGTCATCGTATTCGGTCAAATCTGTTGAATCCCTTTGTGATGATGGCATTAAGAACTTCTTAAATTTGGAAGCAGTGGAAAGACGACGTGTGTTCTTATTTGAACCGTAATCAACTGGTGAAGCCGATGCTGAAAGTGGAGAGTTTCTGTCTTGTGTCATTGGCACAGAGTCAATGAAGTCCTCGGGGGAACGTCTGAGGAATGGGGAGTCTTCCTCCTCATAACTATAATGGAGATCCGACATATGACGTTGTGGTTGTGGTTGTCTCTTAATGGTGACGAATGATTTATTTGTAGCCAATGGATTTGAAGCCAAATTTGAAGGTTTGAATTGAATGTTTGCAGACAATGCAGCTGCAGTTTGTGGTTCAACTTGTGCAGAAGGTGGTGGCAATTCCGTTTCAAGCGAGTTTCTATTGCTTGAAGTGTATAATGAATGCAAATATTGCGTCAAATGTCTCTTTGCCAATGGACCGGGTTCAACTCTTTTAATGGCACGATCGATATCGATAAACACATCTGATTCATCAACAATCTCCTCACCAATCAACTCTTCGATGACATCTTCCAACGTCAACACACCTAAAGCACCTTCGGAATCACCAGGATTCTCACTAACAACAACCATGTGGGATTTACCCTCTTGGAAATAGTTCAAGATGTTTAGACACGATGTCTCCGGTGGTGTTTCCGGTAATGTGGCAAGTGGGAATGAACTTACTGGGAGTGCGTCTTCTGGGTCATAAGAGATCAACACACGAACCAATAACATACCGATGAAGTTTGTAGGCTCACCTGGTAAATGGATAGGGATACGAGAAAATCCAGAGTTGAAGATCTCCTCGACACATTTCTCATCCAAGATGCGATCAGAACTCATTGTATAAACGTTTTTCAACGGTGTCATAATCTCCTCCACTTTCTTCTCTTTCAAATCTAACACCGCAGATATAATGGTAACTTCGTCGTTGTTTAACCTTTCAACACCCATGGTTCTGTGTAAAGTGACCAATGTCTTCAAACCGGACTTCTTATAAATGGTACCGTGGTCTTCACCAAGGATGTAATCCAAAAGCATCGCAATCGGATAAGCAATTGGGTACATCACGTACATCAACCCAAGCACGAAAGGTGTGAAGAAAGCACCGATTTGTAAACCGTAACGGACACAAACGGATTGTGGGATAACTTCACCAAAGATAACAATCGATGCCGTTGAAGAGACAACCGCGGGCCAACCACCACCAAGGACACGATCCAACACGATGGGCAAAGTTTCATTGGTGATGACATTTGACAAGAGCAACGTCACGAGCACCCAATGCTTACCTCTATCGATCAATTGCAACACCTTTTTAGCGTTATGCTGTTCGTTTACATCTCCAGATGTGGAGATGACTTTAAGGTAAACCTCGTCTTGACCCATGAGCCCGAGGGTTAATCCGGCAAAGACACCACCGGCGAGGACAAGCACCGCAGAGATGAAGAGATACGTCCAATATTGTTCCGTGGTTAAAGGCGTTTCATGAGCTGAACTCGAAGCGTTATCATCATCACGAATACTGAACAACATATGAATTGGGGCTGCGGCAACCATCTTTGGCAAGGCCGCAAGCAGCGAAAGGGAAGGTGTTAAACTGGCATTGGGGATTCTGGGTGAGGGTTTCTTCATCTAGGGTCTTTGCAGTGAGGTCTTCCTTATTGAGCGTTGGTTTTGTATTGAGAGAATTATAGGGGGAAAATTCCAGCTGGGGTTTAATCAAGGGACAATCAGAAATTTGGACGCCAAGAGTTGTCCGGGTGTTTCCACGTGCCGCGGCTCATTGCCCCTGTCCCATATATATCTTCATTTGAATTATGTTATATATGTATATATAAACATACAATATATAAGTCATTTAGATATAACATATGTACCACTTGATATATAGCACACAAGATATACATATATAGATATTGATCAATATAATGCTCAATATATAGATTAGTGTGGCCCTACCAATAGCAAATTTTGAAAGGAGATCGCGAAAACACGCGTCTACGTGATCTTTAAATAAAAAAAAAAGTTGGCCACCGAGCCTTTCAATACAAACGCGTCACAAATTCTATAAAGACCATAGCAATGTCCGAGCCAATCAGAAAGAAGATCAACCAGCTCGCCTCTGCGCCTACCCCACAGAACACCCCTGCCTCCGTCACGGGCTCGTACCTCAAGAGCAACCCGCTCAAGGAGATGCCCTCCACCATCGATGAGGAGGCTGAGATTAAGAGAAACCTTGCTAGTAACCCGGCTTTCTTGTCAATGATCCAAGGCAAACTCGGCACTCTCGTTGGACGTGACTCTGGATACGTTGACTCCCTGTCGCCGAAAGTGAAGAACAGAATCTTGTCGTTGAAAGCGGTTCAAAAGGAACAGATGAAACTTGAAGATGAGTTCCATAAAGAGTTGCTCGAATTAGAGAAGAAGTACTTGAAGAAGTATCAACCTTTGTACAACCACAGAAGTGAGATCATCAACGGTGTTGTTGAGCCTTCTGAGACTGAGATTGAGACAGGTAAGCAGATTGAGAAGGAACTTGAAGGTGATGATGAAGATGAGGAGGAGGAAGAAGAGAAGCCTGAAGAAGAAGATGAGGAGGAGGAGGAAGACATCAAGGGAATCCCAGACTTCTGGCTTACTGCTTTGGAGAACTTGACCTATGTCTCACGGACTATCACAGATAGAGACACCGAAGTGTTGGGATACCTTAAGGATATCAGAATGGAGTACTTGTCTCAACCAGGTTTCAAGTTGATCTTTGAGTTCAACGAGAACCCATTCTTTAAGAACACCACACTGTCCAAGACCTATTATTACCAAGAAGAACTCGGTTACTCCGGTGATTTCATCTACGATCACGCTGAAGGTGATGAAATTCAATGGGTCTCTACAAAGCAAAACGTTACCATTTCCATTGAGAGAAGAAGACAAAGAAACAAACAAACTCAACAGACTAGAACCATTGAAAAGGCCACCCCAGTGGACTCATTCTTTAACTTCTTTGATCCACCAAGTGCACCAGAAGTTGAAAATGAAGAAGAGGAGGAAGAATTCGATGAGGAAGAATTGGAGGCTAGATTGGCTTTGGATTATCAATTGGGTGAAGAGATTAAAGATAAGTTGATCCCAAGAGCCATTGATTGGTTCACTGGTACCGCTGTTGGTATGGAAGGCGAGGAGTTTGATGATGAGGAGGAAGAATATGGTGAATTCGATGAAGAGGATGAAGATGACGATGATGATGATGACGATGATGACGATGATGATGAAGAGGATGACGATGACGAAAGTGCCGCTAAGAAAGGAAAGCAACCTCCTGAGTGTAAGCAAACTTGAATCTGCAGCTCATCTCTCAAACAGCATTTCATATCCTTTCTCCTTATGGTAGTGGGTCTAGACTCGTTTTGTCTGGTAATTCCAAAGTGTTCCATTTTTCTGTCATCATGCGTTGTCATTGTCTGACCTTTTTCTTTTTATATATACTGTGTAATTGGTTTCCTGTTAATTTGATCATACCACTCTTTTTGAATTGCTTTTTAATAAAGTGAGTATACAGTAGCTCGTATTATACGGATGTAGATATATACGAACGCACATGCTATGGGTACTCAAGATATACTATCTAACAGTACTATTATGATGTGTACTATATGTTCATTATGAACTGTGGTACCTTATGGACCACAGACATCCAATGAGAGAGACAGTTGCATGGGTCCGTCACTTGTTCAACTCCAATTGGCGCTTATATATAGCCTATTTATGTAACGTCCAGCCCCCCGGCCGGAGATTAGTACATCGTTGTTAGACAGCATGTGGTGCATCAACACACCTAAAGCGGATGGAAGTTCCACTGTAATCTTTGATGTGATTGAAAAGACATGATGTATGAAGAAACAAGGGGAGAGAAAGATGTGCTTTAGTGTGTCGCACCAGACCCCCAAAGAGGAAATACGGTGCGACCGCCAGCCTCATGCGGGTTTGTCCCCCCTCCCTTATAAAGATGAATTTTGAAAAGTGCATCGGTACACGCGGGCTTTAACCAACATATAGAAACAAGATTGATGTATATTAGACAATGTATAGAAGAGACTCTCACGATCGGATTAACTGGGGTTTTCCGGCCCCTCCCGTAACAGGACGTGCAGGCTTTCCCGATCAATTAAACTCTCGCCAAATCTATATATTGTGACTTGATAACGAACGGCTCATGTCTTGCATCATTGTTCTTATGAGGTCAATTGCAGACTATGTATATATAAGCATCCGACATAACCAATTGATCACTAAGTCTTCTATCTTTAGATATATAGATAAGAGATCTGAAATGGAAAGTTGTAACACCTCGACGTATATACCCAAGTTGCCCTAAGTCGAAGTTAGAAGTTAGTTCCCATAACCTGTCAACAGCTTGTTACACACGTCACGCAGAAAGTTGCACTGCATAAATAATAATTAGCATATTATAACAGCATTTGTTGTAAGGCTAAAACCTAATGATCTGTCTGGATCAAGGGGCAAAGCGTTGGTCTTCATATTGAACACACATATATATATCGCGCATTCATATATATTGAGATCTCATTAAGACATCAGCGCCTGATCATTGACGTATTATGTCTCTATGAGAGATCTACGATATGTAGAACACGACGCCACAGTTTCTGGCTTTATCTATATATGATCATGACCAGGGGGGGGCGTTATATGTCGAGCGCTTTCCTCTTTCAATGATCAACCGACCATATTGGAAAGTGTTGTACTACAGATGACCACATGGGGATACACATAAGAATTTCTCTCGTTTATACGCAGGAGAATAAATGATCCCGAGAATACCGCTAATCTAGATCCTCATGATATTGGATGTGTAATATTTGATCAAAGATTCCCGCGGTTAAATCATATTGAATTGTGTCAAACGAGCGCCTACGTACGATGTAACTCCAGCTTACAATGTACAAGCTATACATTGTACAATATACATACATTATATATATACAAAGGTATTATACATATACATATATATTTATCAATATATAATACATAACACATCACATTGCACAATCAACATAATGGTAAGGCTTTTGTTATATGCAAAAACGCGGAGAAGTTGAATGGAAGCTTATGGAACAAGTTCCCGATTGCACAGGTGTCGAGCGAAAGACATTGCGGGCGCGCACTCGCGCAAACTGGACATAGGCGCCTGTACACAGCGCATGAGCCCATGTCCGGATTGCACAGGTCTCGTGTTTTTGGCCTTTTTATTAAAATCTCCTTTTTAAAAAGCCACTATCCTCACGCTGGCCTACTTTTCCCACCACACAGCCAAGGAAAACACACCCAAAACAAACAAGGCCATACAATTGAATTGCTTTCAACATATCATTTTTGAAAAAAAAGCCATTGCTCAATTGCTTATCCCAACAACGACAACCCGATCCGCTTACATAACCGCTGACTAAGTCGCTCACTCTCTGTCATTTTCAAGCGGCAAATTTGGAAAGAGGAGCTTTCTCCCCTTGAAGTGTGTGATGAAGTACAACGACCAACCGGTTATCGTCTCACCGAAACCTGAAGACATCTACGTACAACCGGAGCCCTATCCAGCTCACCACCAATATCCCGCTGTTCAATTCCCACAACAACCGCTTCAACAGCCGCCATTCTACACGAATAAGCTATCTCCATCATTAGCAACAACAACGACAACGAGCCCATCAACAACTGCAACTCCAAGAAGCTCATTAGCACAACCGCTCATTTACCAGCCGTACCAGAGAATGGATCCTCCTATCAACACGCCGGGGATGTCGGATGCCTCCGCCAACACGCCGTTCTTCAACATGGAAACCCCTTTACAAGTGATGACACCACAAGTTGACACCACAGATATGGTAATCCCGCCGTCGTTGCTAGACCCTGCTACCACCAAGCAGGAGCCACCGATCATCGAGGAGCCAGATGTCTCGTTCCAACAACAGCCGGTGGTGCCGTCGTTGGATCTCGTTACACACGGGTTTGCCGGTTCAAGCAGTAACTTGGATAACAGTGGTGTTTTAACGTTGCTCAAGACTAAGAGATCTGGTGCTAAGAACCAAAAGAAGAACACACAGAAGTCTAAGCCTGCCTTTGTCATAAAGCTGTGGACAATGGTCAACGACCCAGAGAACCAGGAGTTGATCAATTGGTTTCAGGATGGTAAGTCATTTGTCGTCACCAATAGAGAGATGTTTGTTCAAAAAATCTTGCCCAAGTATTTCAAGCATTCCAATTTTGCATCTTTTGTGAGACAGTTGAACATGTACGGTTGGCATAAAGTTCAAGACCCAAGTGCAGGCTCTTTACACAGTGATGAAAGATGGCAATTTAGTAATCCAAATTTCCAAAGGGATAAGCCAGAATTGTTGGATAAGATTGTCAGAAACAAACCTCAGGAGGCTGAAGAGGAGTTCAACACCCCATTGAATGGATTGGATCTTAAACTGTTGCTTACTGAGTTGAATAACTTGAAATCTACCCAATTGAAGATAACTCAAGAACTATCTCGTGTCCGTCAGGATAACGATTTACTTTGGCAAGAACTTTATCAAACTAGGGAACAAAACCATTTGCAAAATGAGAAAGTTGATAAAATTTTCAAATTCTTGTCTTCTATCTATGGTAATAACAAGATGCAATTGGAAGATAGCAATTTTGATTCTAGTGCTAATCATCAACAGGTTCAACCGTATCATCAGCAGCAATCTCAGCAACAATCTCAGCAGCAGCAACAACAGTTTGCATCTCCATTGCCTATGCAACAACCACAACAATCTGTTAAGCCACGTCTTATGATCAAACAGAAACGCCATGTTTCCAATTCTTCAACGAGTTCAAATACACCACAACAAATGTCAAACTTGGACTTTGATGATTCCCCAGTTCAAGAGATCCAGAGAACACCAGCCAATACACTTAACTATGCTACACCGGGTACTGATAGTGTTGAAGATCAACTATATCAACAAACTCAAGGTCAACAACAACAGCAACAACCGTTACAAACACAGCAGCAACCACCACCACCAGCTCCTAATAATCCTTCTTTGGATGAACTTTCCAAGACTATTGAATTACAAGGTCAATCCATTAATGATCTTATCACAAGACTTCAGTCCACAAATGATTATGATCAACCACAAACTTTTAATTTGGATGAGTTTTTAAACGATGACATCATTCCAAGGTCAGAGAGTGTCACTTCTAAATCCACCGAGTCTGAAAAAGAGAAGAGAAATATCGAAGATGATGAAATTGAAGAGATTATAAACCCTTCAAAGAAGAGGAAATCTGGTAATTTTTGATGCCTATATACAATCCGATGTTATGTGTATGAATATATATTTGTAGTTGTGTGGGTCTCTGTATCTGTATAAGCCTCTCATCACGTGTGGTCTTTGTATAATTAGCCTTTAATGCACGAATCTTTGTATAGTCTTTGTATAGTCTTTGTACAAGTCTTTGTATAGTCTTTGTACATAAGCTCATAGAGAACAAAAGAGTCGACCTTTTTAGTCTTTTTTCGCGAACATCCACACCCGGACACCACTGTTTATATCAACACCAAATAACCCATCACCAAACAAATAACCAGCAAAATAAAGTAAACAAAGGGATAAAGCAATGGCGACAGGGAACAGACGACTTCCGAGGGCAACAGTGGAGCAGAAGGTCATGGTGTTGGATTACTACCATGCTTCACAAAAGACTCAGGCACACACTGTGGAACATTTCCGTGACAAGTTATCGATATCTACATCTTCGTTGTCTGAATGGATCAAAGAAGAGGCGTCGTTGAGGGAACAGCTGAGTGCCAGCTCGGGGATATACCGGAACTCGAAGAGAAAGCTCAAGTTCAAGTATGAGCAGATCAACAGAGATATGAATGAGTTTGTAAGGCAGAGAAAGAAAGACGGTGACATGATCACAGAGCCGGTCCTCAGAGAGCATTGGAGATTGCTGGCTAGACAGCACGGTGTCCAGGACCCTAAGAGACTGGACAGCTTTAGCCATGGCTGGTTAGCACAGTTTAAGAAGAGACACGGTTTGGATAGTAAGCATCGTTCAACTGCTACTGTTAACGATGAGTTGATGGATGTACAACAGACCCCACAACCTGCACCAGCACCAGCACCTCCACCTCCACCTGCTCCAAGAAGTGTACGTGAAACGCAATTACCACAGCAATCGATGACACAGATTCAATCCCCAGCACAACCCAATGTGTTACAACCTCATGATAACGGTACACAACCACCTGCAGCACCACCGTTCTTGGATGAGTATAGCGAGGATTACATGCAATCATTACAAGGCTACGACACACTGATGAATCAGAATGGGTTCTTGGCTGCACCACAATTTAGGCCTCAACGTCCTACACAGATGTATCAACCACCACGTGCCACACAGCGTTTAACAGAGACTGATTTCGAGATGTTATTGACTAAATACGCAGATGAGTTCTTAACCGTACATCAGGATGAATTCCCAGAGACTCATAAGCTGTTTGAGAAGATGCTTGTCGTTTTCAGAAGGGAGAAGGAGTTGAACAGTGATAAGAGGTTGAAAGAGATATTGTATAAGAGATGAAGCTTTATTCAACGTATTCTATGACACCGGATCCCAAGCACCTATCACCGTGATAGACACAGAGGTATTGACCTTGTGCTATTGCCCTTCTCTTTGAGTCCAATTGGAAGACCAATTTCCCATTCAATTTTGTTATGGCTTTGACATTGGAAGGCTGTTGTAAAGACCGGTATTGTACTGTTAGTTCATCTGTTTGAAACTGATCCAACGTTAAGCCTTGTTCCAATGGGGTAAACTGATCAACATAGACAATCTGTTTAAACAGCTTGTCGTTATCACCACCTTTCACTATGACGATCTCATTTGTATCAAACCTTTTCTCACTGACAAACCACGTGCCTTTGTACAATGGATCACCTTGGGGCATTGATATACCACATTTCTGACCAATGGTGAAGTTCCACAAACCGTCGTGTTCACCCCATACTTTACCATCTTCGGTGATGATTTTACCAGGGGTCTCAGATATGAAATTTTTCAAGAAATCTTTGAAATTGAGCGTCGGATTGACAAAACAGAGACCTGTTGAGTCAGGTTTATTAGCCGTTGGTAGTTGTAATTGCTGGGCCATTGCACGTACTTGTGGTTTGGTGTAATGACCGATGGGCAACAGGATCTTTGATAGCACCGAAGGGTTGATCTGTGATAGGTAATAACTCTGGTCTTTGGGTTTATAGAACGATCTTAACAGATGGTGTTTGTTTGTCTGTGTATGTTTAAGCACTCTGGAGTAATGACCGGTGACGAGCCACCAGTTCTCATTGGAGTATTTTTGCGAAACGTGTTCTATGAGCTTGCCGAACTTGACGTATCTGTTACAATTGATATCCGGGTTTGGTGTTATTCCCGAGGAATAACCTTCGATCATCGGTTCAAACACATCCATCCAATACTCTTTCTCAAATGAAGCCTTCTCCAGTGGGATTTGTAAATGGTCACACACCCGTTGTACATCGTTCCAGTCTTGTTCCAAGCAACGCTCGTTGTCCAATTGGTTCCAGTTACTCATAAACAGACCTTTCACTCGTGGATATTTGTCTTTGTACAACGACGCTGCGACAGAAGAGTCAACACCCGATGACATCGCCACTATAATGAGATCGTCTCTGTGTGGTGTCGGCTGTGTGTACCCTTTGGGGATATGTAAATATCGTATTCCTTGTCTTCGTAATCTGAGCATATTGTGTTTGTTATATGTCAAATGTTATATGATAAATGTCATATGTCATATGTCATATGTCTTTGTTATATGTAAAATGCTATATGTTTTTGTTATATGTTTTTTGACGTATAAATTTTTCGTGAAAAATTGATGCAACTGTTAACACAATACATACGAGAACAAACGATGCTGAAAAACTGCTTGAAAGCATTGCAATCGCTGACTCCGAGGAAAACTTATACACAGGAGGCCACCGAAAACGCCAAGAGGCTGGTGAACTCGTGGAGCCGCAAAGATGTCCGTTTACAAAGGGTGCGATACCCTCGACGCAACGCCATCTTCATAAACAAACCACCAAAGTCGTTCAATTTGGCCGAGATTGCCCGGTTGGTGAGGTTGGACTCGTGCTTTGCCAATGAGAAGTTCAGGTTCATGTCGGATGACCCGTCGCTTGACGATCTGTCCACTGCCCCCATAATGAAGAGACTGTTGAACAACAGTTTATACTACGCCGTTCACCACAACTCTCCACACAACGCACGCAAACTGTTGGAGGAGATGGACGTTGTGTGTAAAGAGACACAGGTGTATCTGATAGAGTCCACGCGGGGTTATAAAGAGTGTGCTGCTTCCCCACGGGCTGTACAGGTGCCCATTGACGTTGATGGCACCATTTACAAGCTTGAAACGCCGTCAGTAGCGTTGTTGATGAGAATGGAAGGTGTTGGTGTCCCATTGGACCACCCGGAGCACAATAGGCTTATCAAGAGTCGCTTACCACACCCGTTAATCCCAGAGAAGACCATCAGTTTCCACTCCATCCAAGGGGATAAGCTCATTGCACTGATCCCATCGCATATCTTGGAACATCAACGGTACATCCAGGCTCCGCCTGCGGAGATTGGTCCCATTGTGTATGAAGGTCAAGAGCATACATTGACGTCGTTGACACAGTTGCTGTGCAAGAAGTTGAACGTTCCTATGCCGTTTATGACCATTGCACCGTTTATTGTGAACCGGTATTACATGGATGATAAGCCTATAACTACAAATGTCAATGGACATGAGGTCTTGAACAGTGAAGCATTCCCACAGATACCTGTCATAGACACACACGACAAAGCCACCACTCATAACGACCTTAGACTCTTGTCCAAGAACAAAGTGTACCCATTATCAATGGTCCACAGTGGTGAGGTGTATGACATGTTACAATTCTATCAAAAGTCAAAGAAGTTTGGTAAAATTGGTGTTATCACCGCGGATATGTTGCGTTCTGTGATCTTGGACCACGATGTTATATCTGTGGAGTTGTTACAACAGAAGAAACTGGTGTTGGAGGTGTTACACTATTGTATGGGTGTCATACAAGACATGTCTAAAGACATGTCCTTGGACATGTCCATGTCTAACGACATGGATATAAAAGAGTGTCAACCGGAGGATATGATCTTGCTCAAAGCTTTATACCAAATGGATAACTCTGTGGATGCATTTGCAGAGACATTGGCTAAATATCTAATGGTTATTGATGCTCAGATGTCATATACAGATTCAAGAACGAAGTTCTTGAATCAATTCTTGGGGTATGTACTCCATGAGGCCTTACACAGTATGCAAAAGCTCTTCCCAGAGTTTAGTCAAATGTGGTTAACCACATTTGACCTACACAACAAACCCACACATAAATATCCAATTGGAGACATACACAAAGACACCCAGACTTTGATGGACGTTGTCACCATAATCTCTGCTACGACGAAATTCCCACAACCTTATGCTTATAACTTTGAAATCACAGATTCGTTGTATAAGCACAAGGACTTGTTACAACACGTTGCCAATAGGTTTGACACACAATTGTCATTTGTTTCTGAGCTTGGTGTCAATGACAAAAGAGATTATTTGTATCATTCAGATGTTGTTGTTCCATATAGACCATATCCGGAGTTGCACAGTGTTAATAAATCTCTGCCATGGTATCAGCTTTTACAGAACTTGGATATAACGAAATTGAATGACAAAACGAGGGCTAAAGTTAAACACGATATCAAATTGAGAGTACAAGTGGATGACACAGAGTTACAACATTTGAACAAGTTTATTAACAAAGTTTTGTCATATGACATTGAACAGAACATAATACAGTTCAAAAAGAGGAAAGTGACACCACCGGATGACTCTTTCAAGAGTATATCACCTGACAAGATTGAAAAAGAGATCAACGAGTTTATATAAGCTTGTATAATGCATTCATGTTGTCGTTCAAATGGAGATAGTTCTGTAATAGTGTGATGCTTCTTATTAACAGTTCGTTGTACTTCAATTCCACAGACTTCAGTCTGTGGTGTTGTGTGTGTATATCCTTTATAGAGGTCACCTCTATACAATGGGGATTACTCTCCATTATGCTTTGTAATTGAACCAATCTGTGTGCTAATGACAAACACTCTTGGATATGACTCTGGACAAAAGCGAGCTCGTGTTCGTCCATAGTAATGCTTTGTATATGCAACTTCACTTTCGTACTGTTCAAATGTGTGATGAGCTTGTTTAACGAAGGATTCGACCTTATGAAAGAATCCAACTGTTGTGTTAACAGCTGGATCGATTGCATAGCTGTCAGAGTGTTGTCCTCGGTGAGGTCAACGGCATCCTCGAGGTCACGTGTTCTCTGTTGTATGTGTTCCATCCTCTTATCCTTATCCTTCTCTTCTTATATAAGTAGATAGTAGATAGTAAGGAGATAGTAAGGAAATGTAAACAGTGGTGTGCGGGTGTTCGCGAATTGCGAATTGTTGGTCGACGAATGAAAATGACACCAAAACAACAGCGTACAACCCTTACAAATCATCAACAAACAACACAATTGATCGGTTGCATCTGTGTGTTGTGTGTGTTATTGTCTCCCCACTGCAAAGAACAACCGTATAGCTTTTTCCCCGTGTCAAAATGGTGAGTTTGTGCCTATATATACTACACCCCCTATATACTAACACTACGAAGTCCAGATCCGGTGTTGTCGTTGCTGACGAGTCCCTCAAGGCCTTCAACGACTTGAAGCTCGGCAAGAAGTACAAGTACGTGTTGTACGAGCTCAATGCCTCCAAGACGGAGATTGTCGTCAAGGAGACCTCTACATCTGATGATTACGACGAGTTCTTGGGTAAATTGCCAGAAGATAACGCGTTGTACGCTGTTTATGACTTTGAATACGAGTTGCAGAGCGGTGAGGGTAAGAGATCCAAGATTGTGTTCTTTGCCTGGTCCCCTGACACGGCTCCAATCAAAGCCAAGATGGTTTACGCCTCTTCTAAGGACGCTTTGAGAAGATCCCTCAACGGTGTTAGCACTGATATCCAAGGTACCGACTTCTCCGAGGTGTCTTATGACACCGTCTTTGAGAAGGTCTCCAGAGGTGCCGGCTCTCATTAAGTATCTACGTTTATCTCTTATTGACTTATATGTAGCTAGCTTAAGGCTTCCAAACACTTATTCAGTAGATCACCGTTTAACAACTTGAAGAACCGCAACAGTTCATATGCATTTTCCCATTCATCATCGTCATTTGCATTCTCATATAACAATTGCATTATGTTTATCAGTTGTTGTTCATCGATCTTTGTATGTTGATAGTTTAAGAAGATAATCACCAATATGCCGAGGATCTTGAACTGTTTCAAATCAATGCTCTTATTCAATAGTTGTTGTGGTGTTGTCCCCAGTTGTGTCAACAGCTTCTTCCAATACTTTGTCTCTATCTTCCTCAAGCACTTGGAGACGACACTGAGTTCATACAATGGGTTCAATTGGAGAAGTTTGATGACCGATGACAAGTCATCGTCATTGACAACGGTTTGATAGAGCAACAGTTCCATAGCAAATTGGAAGTTCTTATAGTGTTTATACTTTGTATAAACATCTTTGACAGGGGCTTGCCCGAGTTCAAACCTTAGCAAATCGTGCAAGAAGATGGAGTTCTTAGAAGATATACTGTTCAACTCCATATGACGTCTCTTCGATAAACTGGTTTCAATGGTGACGAACAAGCCTTTCTCCATGTTCAATAACAACGGATATGTGTCTGGGTGTAGACACAGAACACATTTGGAAGGGGTACGAATAAGCTCTTCAAAGTTCTTAACCAAAAGGATTTCTTCACCGTTGAATAGATAAAACTCGTCGTCGTTGATCTTATGAACATACTCAACTTTGTCAAATAACTTTTCACCGTTCTTCAATAGCATCAATTCACCATTGGACAACACCATAAGCTCACCTTTCATGTGGATAACACATCTCAAGTTCTCAAATGGATCCATCTTCAAAACCCTCACAAGATCTATGCGTAACCCTTTGTTAAACTCCAATTTAAACTCATAGTACTTATCCGTAACCATCAACACTTCATCCTTGAATACATTGATTAACTGGATATCTGCACCCACGTCATACTTGAAAACGATACAATCAGAATTGAAGTTCTCCCTGGCTTTAAATTTTTGGAAGTCAAACACAACCAGTTCCGAGTGTAGCTGTGTCTTATTCGTCACTATCAACAGATTCATAGTAGGATGCCAATGCAAATGACCAATGCACAAATCATGATTAAAATCGTTGATGTAGAAAGACCATTCACGTTCCCCAAATGAATAGATGAGTAATGCTTTTCCGTTGGCTAATGCTAAGAATTTACCGTCATTTGACATACCACCATGTCTTATACCGGGTAATTGATGTGCATGGTCATATGGTAATGTCACGTGGTTCCAATTTATACTCGTGGTCATCTCTTGGCCTGTGTAAATGTGGATCTCTGACCCGGATGTGAGAATAGGACGTTGCATCTGTGACACCTTTTGGAGCAGAGGTTGATAGAAAAGCTGTGTAGAGTCTGTTAACAGTAAGGAGTCTTCCAAGACACAGCCATTGGTGATAGAGGTCAACCAAGCGGACTCATAGTCATGTTCTCCACTGTGGAACATCGTACAACCAAATGTCGACACCAAGGACCACGCGTTGGTAAACAACACAAACATGAAATTACCGTCTTGGGACCATTGTACATGCTTAGCACCGGGTAATGACAGCTCTTTAATGACGGTATCAGAGACGTAGTTGTAATACACGAGTTTATCGGTGGTCAACAAAGTCACCAAGTTGAAGTGTTTGTTTACGGAGAGGCTTTCCACACCACTGACCTTAAGCTCACCACCCTTAAGTCTCGAGACTGTACCGTCATTCCTTAACACCAGTGTGTCATCGCCCAATGAGTACAGTTGCTTGATATCACCGGGCACATCCAGCACCTTATGCCCACCACCAAGATTCAACATTTGGAAGTTCTGCTTCGTGACGAGTAAGATCTCCATCTTGTTCAATGGGAGATAAGTTATGATCCCGTGTGTGATCTTTAGAAATAGCTTGAACCTCAGTTGGTACTTCAACACGGGCTCCTCAATTGAAGACTCAAAAAACCCAGCTTTCTCCTGGATGATCCCGTTCTGTAACAGGGTTCCGGATGTGGTATAAACACATAAAAGCTCATCATCTGAGTGGAATTCCGGGTGTAATATGGCATACACCAAGAGGAAGTCCTTATCAGTTTGCACAACGAGCATAGTAAACTCTGTGTTGGCCTTGACAGTGAGGTTAACACCATACTTCTCCATGCTCTCTTCTGACCGTTCATGACAACACACAGCCACTTTATGTCTGTGATTGAAGAGTTGTAATGACTTCGTTGTTAACACCACCGAAGGTAACTCCTGTCTCGGAGCACTTAACAACTGGACGATCTCTCCACCGGAATGTCGTAGTATCTGTGGAGTCGAGTGTGGCCAGGCCATTGTCCCTGTGCTTATGCTTATGCTTATGCTTTGTATGTCTTTGTATGTGTTTATGAGTTTGTATGGTTGTCCCCGAGGGCATTGAAATCGAGACGTTAATGTGATTACGTAATCCATTACGTAATATGGTAGGGGCACACCATGCCTTTTTATATATATAAATAAGCCGATTATCACGTTTATATATGTGTAATTGAAGTGGTTTATGGTATTATAAGTCATATGATATTGTATACAACGCTTTTTACACATATTTATGCAGTTAATACTTAATATTTTCCAGAAAATGGGGTCAAGATGTCCATTTAGAGATCTCATATGGCCTTTGAGCTATATATATGAAAAAAAAATTAATACTATAACGCTGTTTTGAGCCTTATATTCATTGAATAATGTGTTTATACAATCATATGATGTATAATGTATTGTCTTTATTTTTTTATATGGCCGCGTGGTCATGTCATGTGGATACCCTGTCATATGCAGACATCTTTATATCTACAACAATATAAACAATCACGTGTATAAGATCAATCCAAAGACAATATCATTAACGAAGTTGGAAGGATATTAAAGGTATGTCCATTGTATAAATGGGGGTCATAAAATGTGTTTATATAAATCATAAGGGAGGAAGGGAGGTGATCACCCTTCAACTGTTACAGGGCCAGCCTCTTTCTGTTTGATCTCTTGTTTCTTTGTCTCTTGACGTTTTTTCTCCAATTCGTTCAACTCATCTTCGGAGATTAAATGATGTTTATGAGTTGTTGGTGGATTGATAACAATTTCATGTTCATCAATGAGACACACTTCAATGGATTGGAACCATTCATCTTGCAACACGTCATCCATTGTGGCACGGTTCTCTGGGTTCAACTCTAACATCTTACCAATGATAGGTCTTGACGCATGGGGTAAAAGTCTCAACAATCTGTATGGTCCTCTGGAACGAGATTTATGTTCTGGATTCTCCGGATTTGGTTCCGGTTTCATTGCAAACAACTTGAAAGAGTTATCAGTTTGCTTCGGGGCTTTCCAAGGGAATCTCCTTAGTGTCATACAACAAAACATTATTGCAATTGACCATATATCAACTGGACGTGGATCATAATATTTTTCAACCAGAACCTCGGGGGCCAAATATGGATCTGAACCGACAACACCTTTAGCCTTAACAATTTCATTCTCATATGGATATTTGAATACAACTGCGGACCCAAAATCGATAAGTTTAATGATACCATTTGACATCACAACACAGTTATCCAATTTCAAATCTCTATGGGCAAGACCCATAGAGTGTAAGTATGCAGTACCGTTAAGGATTTGTTTGAAACAACAGTAGATCTCATGCTTAGTCATTAGGCCACTCATCACGATGGTAAAGAAATCATATGGTGCAAATTCCATAACAACCAAGAAATTTAAACCTTCTTGTAACATATCCAATGTCTCGATAACGTTTTGATGGTGTAATGTGGAACCGATACAGAATTCACTCGTGACTTTCTTAGAGTAATCGGCTTCAGTTTCACGTTCGTTTTTAGGTCTGAATTTTTTCACTGCGTAGAGTTTACCATCACTTCTCTTAACGACACTTACTGAACCTCCTGCACCTTCACCCAACACTTTACCTGGAATACCATATTTCTCAATGAGTTCCGAGGCGTTATCCGTACCGAATAACAGTTTGGAATTCACCGTTGACTGTGCACTTTGTGATGGTGATAACTGGTTGATAAACTTGGTTATTGATGACTTGGCCTTAGCTTCGGGTTTGATCTGTTTCTCCTGTTGTTTAGGCTCATGGTGATGGCCAATCTTCTTGAAGAACCTTTTCAACTTCAACGGTTTCTTCTCTTCGTGCGAAACCTGGGGACTTGGATTGACCATTGTAGGCGACCTGGAAGACTGTTTCGAAGAGAAAATGGAACTCTTCGAGGTGTTGGGCGTTAGCCTGTTGCTATCTTTCTTCTCTTTACCCAACAGCTTCAGCTTGTTCTTCGTATGGTGGAACAACGACTTGGAGTCACCGGATGCCACGGAGGCAAGTGACACCGACGATGGACTCTTCTTGTTGTTGTTGTTGTGGTGGTTGCCGCCAGAGCCGCCAGCCTCCTGCGACGAATGGGAACGCGCACTCGAGATGCGTAAAGCACCGATATCCAACTGCTCACTCATCCTGGGGGCCTTTCTGCCTATAAGGGGGTGCTTATTAGGGATACTGCCGGTTAAAGGCTTTAAAAGTGCTGGTGGATTCCCCTTTCTTTCTCTCCATTTCAGTTTTATTTCTTTCCCGCTCAAAAGGGCCGTTCTTCGCGGATTGGCCGACGCTTCGGCCAGTTGTATTTATATACAATTTATTGGGGGATACAATGGTTTTATAAGTTTATAGACAGACGGCTTTTATATACACATACAATATTTATATATACACCTTTTTCCAGACTAAAATACCTTTATATAAGACTATATGAGTCATATACAAAAGGGACACCCGGACACCATCGCGAACCAGCTGATGGCATCCTGTGTTTGGCGGACGCGTTAATACATACACATAGATATATAGAATATATACAGATGTATACATGTTTATATATACCTTGTATATAGGGTCATATATATCTAAAAATAGAGACGTGTGACCTATCTTATGGGAGTGCCCTTGCCGGACTCCGCGAATGCGTTTTATGATCAGAGCTTTAGCACTTCTTGGCTTTCCCGGGATTCACGGGGGATCTCGGTGAGAAGTTTGTGGATGGGTTTATATGGGTGGTTTGTATATGAAAGTGTATATATATTGGTATCAAATAAGAGTTTATAGCCAGGAGATAATGAATGTCAGGTTTTTAGATGGATAGATACAGTGGAATAACCTTTAATATGACTAAACATGTATAACATTTGGGTCCAAATGTCCTATTTTTTATGTGTTTATAACTCTTTTCATATGTTTTTAAGTCCTATGAAAATTACATACCCTTATTCCTTCAGTATATAATATCTTAATTGCCAAATATCAAATGTTTATCACACCAAATGGCAGAGTTATCACCGATTTAAATCCGGAGAGATCTGTACCCCCATGGAAAAATCCGGGGAATCCCGTACGGCGAAGCCGTGTGCAACAACATGAATTATATGTCATAAAGGTCATATAATTACATATGAAGATGTCATAGATGTTATATAACATGAAGATGTCATATGTCATATGTTAATGTCATATGTTAATGTAATATATGATATCGATGTAAATAACTACATATGCTTACGTAATGATTACATAAGCCTAAAGCTGAGCTTTATAAACCTCATCGGCGACTTCAACACCTCTTGACCAATAATCATCTTTGACGTATTGGATATCACCTTCGGCAGTTAACAGATTCAACTTAGTCTCGTCTCCAGTGGACCAACCTTTAACTTCTTTGAAATTTAAGAAATCAATGAATGGTGTACACCATTGAATAGCAATTTGTCTCTCTTCTTCGGTGTATGGTTCCATATGGAAGAACCATAAAGTGAAATCCAATGCATGAATGACTTTCAATTCTTTTGGGATAGTAGAATCATGGAACTGAGCTCTGAAACTGATTCTATAACGATAGATCATATCACTTGGGAACCCATATTTAACCAATTGGTTAATGAAACCCCTTTCAGAGGCATAAACTTGTCCATCTGCGGTGATATTACCAAAGACAACTCTCAATTTCTCTTGGAAATCTGGGTCTTGTTCGTCAAATGTGTACAGATCTGGATAAACTTTCAACAACGGTTCAATGACTTTTGCAGGGTAATAGTTTTCAACTTGTAATTTCAAATCCTGTTTGTTTGTAGGGGTATTCAACATTGAATACTTCCATGGTTCATTATCAGCTTCACCAATGAGTAATTTAACACCCTTGGAGATCATTTTCTTGGTAAATTCACCAGAGTGTAAATCTGCAATTAACCCACTTGGAACAAACTTATCATCCGTAACAGCTCTAAAAGTGTGCATATCCAAAGTTGGAATGAAGTCTTCGATGTAAAAAGCATCCACTTGTCTCAATTGGGCAAGCTTCTCGGCACCTGTACCGGTGAAACCCAACTTTTGACACACTTCATCAAACTGTGCCTGTGTCTCTTCAATGGTTTTAGGTTGACAATAAACCAAATTAGATTGGAATGCACATTGTTTAATGATCTGTTGAGCCTCTGGATGGTACAATTCATAAGCCAATTGGAAGAACTCCGAATAAGCACCCGCGGACAAACCACCCATGGTGATAAGCTCAGGGTTACCACCGAAATGCTTGATGTACTTATAAGTCCATTCCAATGCCATTCTCTGGTCCCAAAACCCAAAGTTTGAAGAGTATTCATCTTCTTCTAACAACTCTTTGGAAGACATGAATCCAAACATGTTAAGTCTGTAACCTGGGGCCACAAGGATAAACTTATCCTGGAATTGACCGTTGAAATCCTTGGTGTCCAAGAACAGATGATTTGGAGAGTTATACTGTAACCAACCACCATGGAGATAGAAATACACTGGCCATCCTTGCTCTGGTGGCTCCCCTGTTGGAACAAAGATATTCAAATACTGGATTTCTTCTTTAGAAGGACTCTTCATATAGTTGAAAACCGGGTTGGGAACCGCAGGTTGTGGACATTTCAAACCGACTTCACCGTAATCACCTGTGTAATCGTAATCATCCGGGATAGGCAGAGCCCTTTTGAAACGGTCTTTAGCGGACACAGGCAAGGCATATGGAACTTTGGCGAATCTTATCGTGGTGTCCTCACCAGTGATGGAAGACTTGAAAGTGTAACCTGTCAAGACACCTTGACCTGGGATCTCCAGTTTGTACGGTGTGTTGTTGTTGTCTGCGTTTGGTAGATAACTCATCGCTTATCCCTATACAATAACCGTATGACTATGAGGTAAGGGGGATCTATGGTTCTTTATGAGGCGGACTTCCTTCGGTGATAAGTCCGCTCTCGGAAGTATTCCCAATGGCGCTTATGCTCATCCTTGGCAATCTCCGCCGATAACAAGCGGATCACGAGCTCCGTCCGTTTAGTCCATCCATATAGATAAAGATACCAATAGATAAAGATATAATAGATAAAGACAATAGATAAAGATATAAGCGTATATAATATTGATAAACTGTAAGATAAACACACAACAATAGTTAAAGAACTGGTGAAAAAATGTACGAAACAACCGAACGTCGGAAACCTTCGGAAACCGTCGGATATACGATTGGCTTTATCGGTTATCGGCGCATTGTTCCGGGCACGCACACCTCTCTCTCCGGTAAGTCTCTTAGTTTATCTTTTACGGATCTAAATGTGATAAGACAGAGTACTTAAGCATATGTATCCCCGTAGATCTTTCATAGACCCTTTCATTATATGGAATTGATAGATAGACAGGACAGAGATAGAGATGTCCGGATCTAGCCAGGACTCGATCAACAAGATCCACGATGTCACCGAGATCACGGATATGGAGGCACAGCCTGTCATCTCCACTGTGATCTCGCCTAGTGGTAAGACCATCGAAGTTCATAACCAAGTGGGTTATGCCGGTGTCGATGAGGCATTGGCCTACGCTGAGCAGTTTGCCAATGTCGAGGTACACCCGGAGACAGATGCCAAGTTGAGAAGGAAGTTGGATTGGACGGTGTTGTTGATCTTTGGGTTCTTATACATGATCCAATTCATGGATAAGACATGTATCTCATTCACCGCTATCATGGGTATCCAAAAGGATTTCAAGATGAAAGGTCAAATGTATTCATGGACCACTTCGGGTTTCTACTTAGGTTACTTGTTTGCCTCACCATTTGCCTCATTCACATTACAGAAATTACCAGCTATCAAAGTCTCCGGTGTTTGTATCATCCTATGGGGTATTGTCCAGTGTACATTGGCCGCTTGTAAAGTGTACCCTACTTTTATGCTCTGCCGTGTTCTCCTCGGTATGCTCGAAGCATTTGTCTCTCCAATCTTTGTCATCATGCTGAACCAATACTATAAGAAGGAAGAGCATTTCGGTCGTATGGCTTATTTCTACGGCTTTAACGGTCTGGGATCTATCTTCTTGGCAGGTGTCTCTTCTGGTTTGTATCAACACAAGGATTCATACAACATTAAGGCTTACAACGTGTTGTTTTTGATCGTTGGTGTCATGACCATTGTCCTTGGCGCAATTATCCTCGCAGTTATCCCAAACACACCTGCAGAATCCAAATGGTTATCACAAGAGGAGAAAGCCGGAATTGTGGCACGTATTAGAGGTAACCAACAAGGTTTCGGCTCAAAGAAGTTCAAATTGGAACAAGTTTGGGAATGTCTTGCCGATATTCGTACATGGATCTATTTTGTCGTGGCAATGTGTTGTGCTATTCCAAATGGTGGTACAGCTGCTTTCACTACAATTATCATTAAAGGATTTGGTTACTCCACGACAAAAGCCTTATGGATGAAAGCTCCAGTGGGTGCATTTGAACTCGTGTTCTTATGTACTTTACCATGGATCTCTCGTGTCATTAAATCAAGAATGATCATTGCCAATATCTATTTGTGCATTGTGTTAATGGCTGTGTGTTTATTGGCATTTGCAGATGATAACGCTGCATTGGCAGGTATTTGGATCTTTGGTATTTCACCAGTGGGTATTGCCACAGTGTCGTCATGTGTCACATCGAATACTGCTGGTCATACGAAGAAACTCACTGCTAATGCCTTGTCTCTGATGGCCTACTCGGCAGGTAACATCATTGGTCCACAGACTTTCAGAGCTAAAGACGCACCAAACTATTCCCCTGCTAAAGCCACTTGTGTCGGGTTAATCTCCGGTGCTATTGTCTTGATCTCTGTGTTGGCTTTACTAAACATCAGAGAGAATAAGAGAAGAGATAAGTTGAGGGAAGAGCTGGGTGAGAAGTACACAGTCGTTAAGAACCAGGAGTTTGCCGACTTGACAGACAAGCAGAACCCGGAGTTCAGATATGCTTGGTAAATACGTTTATGATATTGTTTTCTATACTTAATCCTTAAGTAGTCCTTAAGTAGTCCATATACATCCAAAAAGGGAAAGGTTACGCAGCCCATACATCAGTGTTCCAAAGAGGAAAGGTTACGCAGCCCTGTCCTATAATCCCCATGAAGATAAACATAAACACACTAAGCTATATAAATGTATATAAAGGGTATAAAGATTATAAGGTAAGAGATGACCAAACGGCCAATGGAGAAGGGCTTCGGGATTTTTGCATTGGACAAAAAAAGCAAGAAGCTGTTACCCAAAAGGGCTCGGTCGTGTAAACAATGTCAACAGAGGAAAGTTAAATGCGTTGTATTGGATTCAAATGTTTGTCAAGTGTGTGTTGCTAAAGGTGATCGGTGTTCGTTGGCTGCATCAGCTTCAGCTGATGCTGGTACAACTGATGTTTCAATTGCCTCTGAGGCAATGGAAAGACAGAGGTTACCTCCGGTAGAGATAGAGATCGATTGGCTCAAGTTCATGGATGAAGAGATCAATAACGATAACTTCTTTGATTTCTTAAGCATCAATAACAGTCCAGGTTTCAAGTTTGCTAGTGATTGGGACGGTGATGTGCTACCATTGGATAAGAGAACAAACGACGTTTCATACATGCATTATGGACCTTCGGGGGAGTATGATCCATGGTTAAGGTATCATTACTATCAATATGACCAAAACAATGAGTGTTTCTTCAGTAACAAGTTCTTCAGACGCATCGGCACACAGGAAAACCCAGTCATATTTGCATTTAAAGACCGCTCCAGATTGTTGAGAGAGGCTAAGGAGATGTCCTCTATACCACCAGTAATTGATCCAGATGTCTTTGACCGTCTTTCCAAATTTATCCCCAATTTCATCATCTTATACTTGAAATTTGTCTTCCCATCATTACCCATACTCGACGGGAACTTCTTGAATGAGATCTTCTCCAACGAGACACAGGAGTATAACTCCAATAAAGAACACATCGACTTGTTATTACTTCTTCTCTTAGCCAAATCTACCCGGAGATGGGACTCTTATGATACATCCATCGATATGTTTGCCAATGACGATGAACTCTTGTTAAATAACAGGAAAGAGCTGTTTACACATGCATGGAGTCTATTGTGTGATCAATTACATGCCCCGGATTTATCAACTCTGAAATCTCTAATCCTATTCTATCATTTACTCGGATTCAAGAAGGATTCCCAATCTAATGCTTTTGAAAGATCCATAATGTCCAATATGGTCACAGTGTGTTACTCCTTGGGACTTCATCTCGATTGTTCGGACTGGAATATCCCCAAATATGAACAAAACATTAGGACAAGACTTTGGTGGACAGTGTACATAATGGAGAAATGGGGGTCTTTTGTCACTGGTGCTCCAAGTTTGATCAATGACGAGGAGTTTACCGTCATTGTACCCGCAGAAGCCACATTTGATGACGTTGCCGATTATCTTAACAACGAGAACGGTTATATAAAGTCATTTGAGATGGCTTTACAACTCACATTCATTTTGAATGACATTTGGAAAGAGTTGTTCTCTGCAAAAGCACTATCAAAGTCACACGAAGATGTTATTTCAGATTGTACAAGGATAGAGAGTAAGTTACAAAGATGGAGACGTGATTACGACTCCATAGAGTCATTTGGAAATTCTGCAAGCTACAGTCTTAAACTTTCATGCTACATCTTGGACATTTCACTCTTCAGAGCCAGGTTCAGAGTGTTGGGTACCGCTTCGTACCAGAGGCTCTTCTTCGACAAGGCCAAACACACGTTGGACGAGGTTGTCAAGTTCTTAACACAACTACCTGTGTCATCAATCCATGGGTTTTGGTACAGATGGAGTCGCTCGTTGTTCATGTACTTGAAAGACTTTGTCTTATCCTTGATGGTGATGTCCAAGACCAAAGAACAATCACTTGATGTCCTCAATCTTGCAAGACAATTCAGAGAATGGCTCGAGATGCATTCCAAAGGGTTGGAGATCCTATGGACTACACTTCTGAGGCTCAACATAGCTACACAGAGCATCGGTACACAGTTCAAAAGACATTTGAAAGACAAACAACAGTGATATATACAAATACAAATCATTATGGGAAACTACCCAGTCTTGGACCGAAGTAACCATCTGGGGCCTCAGAGGCGATATCTTTCAAAGATTGTCTGCCTTCGAACCCATCAACACCGACATCGATGATGTTATTTCCCCACCAATCAATGTGTTTTGGATGGTATTTAACAGAGAAGAAGATGATGACAGCGGAGAAGGCAACAGCCGAAGAGAATGACGCTGCCAGGACATAGTTATACTTCTCCCACCAAGCTGGATATCTCTTCTTGATGTAATGCATAAAGATGAAAGACACATACAAACCGGTGCTGACATATGACAAGTTATAAGGAGCCCATTGTTGTAATCCACCCATGATCAATGTAGGGGCAAACCAACGAGCTTTCTTTGGGAAGTATCTCTTGATCAAGACACATGGAATAACTGCCAATGCACCAATGAGGAAAGTGTACTGGAGCACCGGGTACAACCCGTTGAACACCCTCTTGGGGCCGATGATCCCCCAAAACACAGCAGCAGAGTAGAAGTTAGTCTCCTTTGGACAAGTGAACTTGTTCTCCGCTTTCGAAGTACAAATGTTAGCGATGTTAGCAATCTGCCAGTTGATCACACCGAGGGAGACAAAACACTGGATAAAAGTCGACACCATCTGTCCTCTGAAGATGGCCATTGGAGGGATCTTGGCATAATGCGCAAGCTTCTGATCACCGATGAAAGTCTCAGCCTGGGAATCGATGTTACGACCAAGAGACTTTAAAGTGTTCATAGCCAAAGCGTTACCAGGCAGTGCGTAACCAATGATAAGTTCAACCAAAACGTTCATAGTCATGGCAAATCCAGTTGTGGAGAAGATAAGACAAATTGGCACAAGGAATACAACGTTAAGCCCCACGATGAAGAAGATACCCCAAACCGGAGTCTGAGCAGGGTAGAGCTTAATACAGAGGATTGCCAACACAATGGACACAACAAGAACGATGTAGTAGTAATAATCTGGCACTTCTTTATACTTGGACATCATCTTCGAATGACAGTCTTCATAACCGTCATAGTTAGACTTTCTGAAGTTCTTCAACTGCCCCCACATCTGTTTCATACCGACTTTAATGGTCTTCCACTCTTGGATCATGGTGTACAAGAACCCGAAGGGATACAGTGCAAAGAATGCACCGTAGACAAGCAAGTTACCAGCTGTGTAGAAAGGTGGAGAGTAAGCCTGATACGCGGACTCGATCAAGTGCGAGTTAGAATCAAGCAACGTCGTGGCCTCGTAGACTTCACCGGTGTTTGTGTAGATCTGATTGTCATTAATTGGCAAGAATGCAGTCCATTTGTAATTGGAATAGAACAAACCGAGAATGACGATAAATCCAATGAAAGTACCAATAAATTGGTTCATTTGGGAGAAGAATGGGATGGTTAAAGAGTAGTTATAATCGACGATGTTCCAATCAAAAGTGTTGATAGGGTTGAAGCCTAAGCCGTATTGCAAGCCACACACTGTGGCCAAGTTGAAGTTATCTGGCTTGATCCAAGTGATCCAAGAGAAGACTGACAAACCTTCAAAAAGATACGATGGGATCCAATTGTACACAAACATAGCGGAGAAACAGATGGAGAAGAACTTGTACTTTGTCAACTTCCAACCGTTAATGATCTCTTTCTTCTCAGGCTTAAGCAAAGTTCTGTTCAGAGCCAAAGTTGGCATCAACGTTGGCCAGATACATCTCGGTTCGTAGATGGCGAATCTTCTAGCCAATGCAACGAGACCGAACCCCATGAATTGGGAAGAGAGCATCAACAACACCTGGAAACCGAAATCGATCCATTTGGTTGGCAAGTAGTGGTCGAGTTTCTGGATGAAGATGTTCAACGACACATATGTGTAGGAGATGGAGACGTTGAAGATGATGGTGGAGAACATCTGTTCTTTGTAAGTCCAAGGACCTGGGTTCAAAGAGTGTCTTGTTCCCCTGATGGTGAACCCCCAATCTGGCAACACTTTGGCGACGAACTTACCGGATGGGTACAGAAGCAATTGGATCATTGCCGAGGACAAAGTGATCTGTGGCTTTCTGTGCATGAAGAACTCATTGACACCTGTGCCGATGATCGTCCAGAGGAAACCCAGGAAGTAGGCTCTGATGGTCTCCACGGGGATGCTTGGATCATCAAATGGGTCTGTCACGGCTCTCACCTCCGGGTACGGCGAATGGAAGACGGCGAGACCAGCCTCGAGTTTACACTCAAACGCCCACTCTTCTTCCGAAACTTCACTGACGTCGGCACCTTGGATAAGTTTCTCAATTCTATCATAAGTGACGGAAGGGAAGTTAGCATCGTCCTCATGATGATCATGGAGTTTCTTCAAGTGTTCCACAGCCTCCGACACTGGCAATGCCTCGATCTTGTTGACCATATAAGACACTTCCGGAGTCCATCTGCTCATGTCCAAGAGATCACCGTCGTTCTCAACGGTGTGACCACAACGGGTCAAGATGATCTCTCTGTGTCTGATGTTGACATCCTTGGAGACAAACCCTTCGTCAAGCTCGTAGGTCTCGACAGCAGCACCGTCTTTGGCCTCTTTCTGTGAATCCGTCACAGAGGTATTGGTAGAGCTCTTAGCCAGCCCCAAGAAGCCCATTGTGTGGTACTAAGAGATTAAAGATGTGTAGATGAGCCTTAATCTATGAAGAACTGGAGGAAGACTGTGCTTTATAACGAGGGAAAATGCAGCAGCACACGATCTAAATTCTCACACGATAAAAGAGATATGCACCATTGATAAACATTTATTCGTATAAATTGTTCAAAAAAGAGAGAGAATCTAAGGGTCCCCGGAGATCTCGTTGCCTATTACGGCAGCGTGCGCGCCGTATCGGAGACACTCCCGATCGGGAAATACACCGGAGCCGAGACGGCCATATTACCGCATTGGGAATACGGCCGGACTTTGTTCTCCGGGGAAACAAAAACTCATCTCATCTCCTTGCTCTTTTCACGGCTCTTCTAGTTATGTTTGTTTTAATGGCATTCAACATGTTCTTGCTTTATAAAGAAGCAATAGCCGCACACTTTACAGTTGTTTCACTTTAAAGAGTGTGAAGAAGAGCAATGACCACCAGTCAGTTCTATCCACACATCATCGTTAGGGGAAACGCCTACGAGAGAGGTGTTTCCCAAGGCCAACAGCTCAAGTTGAAGATTCAACAGTTGGCTAAACACTATAGAGAAGAGGCAGATGTTCCGGAATGGTCTTTCTGTCGACACGTCATTAGACAGTATTACATGCCTGCAATGGAGAGTTATGATCCAGTTGGGTATAGAGAGTTACAAGGTATTGCAGATGGTTGTCATTTACCAATTGAGGAGATCTATCTCATTAACGCAAGATACGATTTACAAAAATGGAAGAACAATAAGACCGATTTGTACAAAGTGAAAGATCAATCAGAGTGTACCGTTGCTACAGTTATCGATGAAACAGGTGTCAAGATTGGTCAAAATTGGGATTTGGATGATTATGTCTATGATAATGATCTCTGTGTTGTCATCGAAGCGTACACTTCCCCCGAAGAGAACTTACCAAATGTTATGATTACACTCGGTGAAGTTGGTCAATTGGGGAGATCCGGTATGAATTCAAGAGGTCTTGGTCTTTGTGCATCTTCCCTGAATGCCAACATTGATTCTTTCAACTTCCCCAAACCAGGTCCCACCATCGAAACACCTGCAGTTATCCCATTGTCATTATCTAGAAGAAAGTTCCTCTCTTGTAGGAACTATGCTAATGGGTTGAAATACCTTGTTGGTTGTCCAAGACATGTCTCCGGAAATGTCCTTGTCGCTACAAGGGAAGGTGAAGCCATTGATTTAGAAGTTATCCCAGACTCATATTTCCCAATTTATCCAACTTTTGTTGACCAGGAAGGTCGTGAAACGTTACCAAATTCCAATGGTCGTGCATTCATTGCACATTCTAACCATTTCATCTCCCCTGCTTATTCCCCAGCTGCCGGTCATATCGCTTGCAGAAACCCAGGTGGATCTTCTTTGTACAGACATAGAAGAGTCGCTATGGGTATCGTTGATCACATTAAGAAGAACCCAATGGGTAAAGGTATCCCAGTGGATGCCATTAAAGAAATCTTCAGTGATACAACATGTTCCCCCAACGCAGTCTCCGAGGTTAAAAACACAAGAGCTGAACCGGTGATTGACACAGATGAAAAACTAATGACCGTTGCTAGTGTTGTGTACGATTTGACCAATGGTACCATGTCCATTTGTAAAGGTCCACCACACTTGGGAGTTTGGAAGACATATGCAATCGAGATGGAGCAGTAATCACACATACACCACGTTACCACTAAAAGCATATGTACGTAAGCCCCGATATATAAGTGACTAGGCAGCACCCTGCATTTTTTCGGTTACATGAGATTTGTAAATTAGCAGCATATTTACCCATTGGTGTCCCAATTAGGCAATAACGAAGATGCATCAAATTTTGAAACGGCACTCATTTATAAAAGATACCGAGTGCCTCAAAAGATATTCTTTTTCTTTAACCGAGAGAAAGGTTTATTGTTGTATCTATAGATATCAAAGGTGCTGTATTTTTCCCCTTCTTGGCTTGTGTTGTGAATTCACTATAGACGTCGCTACGCTCATTTGACCTTACACAATGAAAACAACACTTATCACTCTTTCCATTCTTACAACTTTGTGTGTTGCACAGACTACAACCAGTTATGCCTCAGAAGTCTTGTCTTCTGCTTCTGCTAGAGCTTTAGCCTCTGACGGTACGTTTATCTATGACGTTATCTTGGATTTAAACTCCCGTTATAGCACTTATATCAACTACATGGACAAAAACGGTATGGAATTCCCAAGTCCTATTGCCAATTATATGAACCGTATCTTTACCATCAGCGAGGAGACAGAGTTGTTGGCTTACGTTGAGACTAGAAGTTTCCCATTCTCTGAATTTAAGACGATGATGACAGAGTTCCCTTGGTATACCTCTTTGATGGAGGAGGCTGGTGTCTCTACTTTCTACGTCCCAGAGGACTTCTTAAGTGCTAATAAGGTTGTTGAGACTGGCTCTTCATCTTCTGAAGCTTCTAAAACAGTGAGCTCGGAGTCATCGGCATCTATCACCAGTTCTGCCTCTGCCTCTGCCTCTGCCTCCACCTCTTCAGCTTCTTCCTCTGAGACTTCCTCTAAGTCTTCTTCATCTGAGTCCTCAACTTCCTCCACTTCTTCTTCCTCTTCTTCCTCTTCTTCTTCCTCTTCCTCTTCCTCTTCCTCTTCCTCTTCCTCTTCCTCTTCCTCTTCCTCTTCCTCTTCTTCTTCATCATCCACCGGTGCTGCTGGTTCTCTTTATATCCCAGTATTGGCTACACCAATGCTCTTAGCATTGCTTATGTAATATACTAATGTCTACGCTATATCCTAGAGCATTTTTTATTAGCTATATACGCAGTCACTCCTGCATCCCTTTAAGACACGATTCGATCCTTTCAACGAAGTTGATAAAGTTTATATCCTTTATTTTCTCCTTTAACAACTCATTAATCTGTTCATCGGTCATTTTCTCCAAATCTTCCATAGTTGTTGACACTGTGGGTTTCACAGGGTCTAAGATCTGGGAGAGGAAGTCAAATGACATATCCAGAGGTTTTGACTGTAATACTTGTGGTTGTGAAATTGTTGGTTGAGAGTAAGGGAACGGTTGATACATAGCATGTTGGAAAGGTGCTAATGATGCAGGGATAACGAATTGTGAATCGGTAAGCTGTTGACTGGCAGGCACAGTTGTCTGGATAGAGAGCAAACAATCATTCTGCAAATGCGAAAGACAAGAGAAGTGTTCTTGTGACGATATGAAGCTAACTTGGAACTTCTTCATACTGTATCTGAAACCGATTGAAGGTGCTTTGGAATAAGCACTGCACTCATGGATCTTCACCTCTTCCTATGTGTCTGTTAGTATGCCAACCACACAATATATAGATGCAACAGTCTGTCATACTAAGACAGAGCTCTTCCAAATGACTTTAATGATGGCGCTGTTAATGACAACGAGCGATACATCATTGCGAGATGGGAAGTGTTCCCATTGTCCATCTTTCATGTAGGAGTACTTCCGCACTTGGAAGCTCTTGACGTTCATCTTATCCTTATTCCTATCGCTTCTTCTGGATTACTAATAGACTGATAGTAATAGATGGATGGTTGTAAGAAAATTGTAAGGGGTTATATGAAGAAGGGGGCAAAGGTAAACATAAAACGAGTTCGCGGAAATTAGGCGATTCCGCCAAGTCACGTGCAACAATGTGACTCGGATGTGGGATGAAATATACACAATTTAGAGCTCTAACTCTTTAATGAAGAGGGTTTCCGGTATACCAATTTGATATATCATAAGCTCATCACCAGGCGATTCCAACTCATTACAAACATCCCATACCACCCTTTACAAATTAGTTTGACTCCTGGAAAAAAAGGCCAGGGATCTTATCTTTCCTCCCTTATCAATACTCCGCCCTGTCGGAAAACAATCTTCTTTGGGACAACAAACCATCACAGGCACACTCATACACACATACACAATCCTTCCCCATTTCATATTACACAGCTTATAAAAAACCATCCCTTCCTTTCTTTCTCTCTTCATATGACCACAAAGGACACATATCAACTCGACGAGATGCTTATAAAGAAGGACGCCATCACAGTACAAGTCGCCTCCCGTTCCAATTCGGATGCTTCAGATTCATCTGAGATCGAGCCTATGATCTCCCCTTTCAAGGAGTACAACAGGGTGACGGATCTCGATTCGACGTTCCAGATCGATCTCGAAGAGTTACCACAAGGGCGTAACCTTGGTCTGTTCTCCACCATTGTTCTATTCATTTCCCGTATCATCGGTTCGGGTATTTGGACTACCCCATCTGCCATATTGTTGATGTGTGGTGGTAACTTAACCATCTTCTTTGGTCTTTGGATCGTTGCCGCAACAGTGGCATTTGCAGGGTTGTACGTGTATTTGGAATTGGGGTCCATTATCCCTCGTTCAGGTGGTACAAAAGTCTTTTTAGAATTCATCTACCAAAAACCGAAGTACTTGGCCTCTGTGGTGTTTGGTCTTTACTCTGTGGCTTTTGGAATGTGCCTTTCAAATGCCATTGTTTTTGGTAAATACGCGTTGTTCTCCTTCGGTATCAGTCCAGATTATATCGATTCCACTCATAGTGCAAACATGGCCGGTTTGGCATTGGTCTTGGTGTCAACTTTGGTACACAGTCTAAGTGTCCATCATGGACTCTTTGTCCAAAATATCTTGGGATTCTTGAAGTTGTTACTGATTTCGATAATGATCTTGACGAGTTTGTACGTGCTTTGTTTCCCTCAAGAGCTAACCGGTTTGGAAAACCATTTACACGTTGATGACTTCTTCAAATTCCAAGACTCCTCTATCGTCAATGTGTCTACAGTGTCCTCAGGGTTATTACAATGTTTCTTCACATTTGGAGGTTGGAACTCTGTTCACACAGTTGCATCTGAGATTAAAGACCCAGTGAGAACCATTAAGATTGCCGGTCCAGTGTCATTGATCATTGCCGCAGTTAACTACTTGTTTATCAACATTGCCTATTTGAAAGTTGTTCCATATGATGAATTTGTCAAGGCTGGTCCTCTCATCGGTTCAATTTTCTTTGAAAAAGTGTTGGGACACACTTTGGGAAGACAATTTGTCACCATTTCCATTGCATTATCCTCGGCTTCAAATGTGTTTGTCGTTATCTATGGTGTCTCAAGAATGAACCAAGAGATCTTCAGAGAAGGTTATTTGCCATTCACGAGATTCACTGCATCCAATTTCAAACATACAAACACACCATTGTTCTCGTTGTTACTCTGTTGTGGTATCACGACTTTCTGGCTTATCATCTTACCTCCACAGGGTAATGCATTCAATTACATTGTCTCCCTGGAGTCATACCCTTCACAGATCTTTGTGATGTCCATTGCCATTGGACTCTTTATCATTCGTAAGAGATATCCAAACAAACGTGCACCAATTAGAGCATCACTTGTGGGTAATGCATTCATCATTTTGATCTCTTTATACGTCTTGGTGGCACCATTCACATCACCTGCAGACAAGAGTGCAGGTTTGGAGTTCTTACCACCTTATTACGTTGGTGGATTGATCTTGTTATCGTTATGTGTGGTTTATTGGGTTATGATGTTTAAGTTGTTGCCAGCTGTTAGAGGTTATCAATTGGAGAGAACTTTGGTTGAATTGGATGATGGGTTGACCGTTAAGGAATGGGTAAAGGTTTGGAAATAGATTTAATAGATATGAGCTACATGGGGGAACTTGTAGACATCTTGTATGACAAGATGAAATTGTATTGAATCAATTATGTGTGTCCAACACTGTACAGATTTGTATGGGAGGAACACTGAACACAATCGATGTCAAGTATATCATTGCATAGAACTATGTGGACCATGGCATCGTTCGATTCTGACCATCTGGGCTCCACTAATTCACAGTCATACAACTAAGAGATGTCATCCATTAGGGTCAAAATCGAAAACAAATTTGCTAATAAAAACCAGCAGTTTAACATACCGCAAGACTCCACAATGGAGTTCCCGCTTACAAACCCCTTTTAACAATTCGAATATTGATGCCCACAATGTGTGTACATCGTACTATGGTGAATTCAACTGATCGTCGACGTTTGGAATCGATTACACTGAGACGTTCACACCAGTCATCAGATATGATAGTATAAAAGTGTTGCTTGGTTCGTGCTGTCTCTTCGCACCACAGTTTCGAAATTTGTTCTATGATCATAGAGCACTGATTACGTAAGCGCTTACAAAGCATATTTGATTATGTAATCCTGTATTTGTACATAGGCATTCTCATTTATCTGTATATTATCTTAAATGTCAAGATAATATATATATATATATATATAACTACATAGGAGTGATGTGCATCAAGGGAGACCCCAAGATGAAATTGTATTGATGAATCAATTGGATGTGCCACCTCAAACTATACAGATTTGTATGGGAGAGACACTGGAATCACAATTGACCAAATATATATTATGATTGGCTTTTCATCGAATCAAACACATTGACATATGTTTCTTGAAAGGGATGACCTTCCATTATAATTCTGTAGTTACAAGGAAATCAACGATCCAAAATATAAGCAGAGCTCTCAATTGTGCTGGATCAGTGAAAGTGATCCAATAACGATATCATAGAATTCAGGGAGTGTAAAGCCACATAACCGAGGGAACAGAAAGCCATACATGGGTCTATGTAAACAACCTATGGAACGAAAGCATAGAAGACCCAAACTAAAGCAAAGAACTTATGTGCTCAAAGGATACAGCGTTGTCTCGAAAGTGTTTTTTTTATTAGTGGAGTGATTATGTAAGCAATTATGTAAGCACTTATCAACCAGTTCTGTTTATACATAACATCCATATGTCAAACTCGATGAATACCATCTGTCAATCTTTGTACTTCATTTGTATATTCGATAATTGATAGAATGACTACACAGATGTGTTTGGGCATCCTTGGTAAAGGATGAATTTGTATTGATGAATCAATTGGATGCGTCAAACACTATACATCTGAGTATGGGAGAGACATCATAATCACAATTGATCTCAGTTGTATATGACCATTCCATAGAACTAGTCGAATTGATCTTGAGTTCAACGAAAGGAATGATCTCATTTCACCAGTTATCACTCCCTTTGGACAGTTTCAATGGACCGTAATGCCTTTTGGGCTATGCGACGTCCGGCGTGCTTACCAAATAATGATAAACGCTATGTTCACACTGTAAAAGCTTTGGAGGGCTGCGCTTTATGCTTCTTTCCCGTTCGCTACCATGATCTGCGAACAAAACATTAAAGCAGCACTACTGGACTCTGGCTCTAACATGTCTTTCAGGAAATCTCATGTTGTTTGCAAAAGCCTACATTCCGGGTGGTGTGGTGTCCGGGTGTCCGGGATTATGTAAGCCACACCTCCATAACCTTCATAGACTTTGATCAATTGTATGTCATCATTTTAGGGGATAACCATATCAGGATCGTATCCGGATATGACTACATGGGTAGTTGTGTGCATCTTGGATCCCAAGATGAAATTGTAATATTAAACAGATCAATTGTGTGTGTCATCTCAAGCTATAATACAACTAGGTATGGGAGAGACTACTGAACACAACTTGATCTCAGACGTTATAAAAGTTGTCCTTCCATGATACATGAGTGGGAACATCAATATTGAGAGTTAAGGATTGGTCTTGCGACATCCATGCAACTCATCGAATGATCAGAGTTGCTAACACATAGATCAAGTGGATGTACATAATGATATTGATATAAGTCTTATTGCGACCCAAAGAGATATGGATTAACTGATTCAGTCACAGGTCACTTCCCTTCCAACCAGCTGGTGGTTACCAGCATTGAAAATGAAGCCTAATGTTTATAGTATATATAATATAAATGACTGACTAACTGTGGTTACCAACACTGAAAATGAAGCCTATTTATATACGTCATATTTGTCGACTCACGAGTGGTTATCATGAGCACTTAATGATCTTCATTCTAGTCTATTTACTTGTCGTTGCAACATGAGCTCTTATAAGTGAATCATCCAAAATGGTTGAGTGAATATAGTCACTCAAGGTCATAGTCTGAACAAATTTCGCCCAAGTAATAGAGAATTTATACTAATCTATGTGCAGGTTGATGTAGTCGTTAATGTTTGTTGTGATTAGTAAGCAATTCTGTAAGCACTTTTTATACATAACATCCATATGTCAAACTCGAGGAACACCATCTGTCAATCTTTGTAATTCATTTATATCTTCGATAAGTGGTGGAATGACTACATGTATAAGAGGTGTTTGGGCATCCTTGGTAAAGGATGAATTTGTATTGATCGAACAATTGTGTGTGTCATCTCAAGCTATACATCTGAGTATGGGAGAGACATCATAATCACAATTGATATCAGTCACATATGACGTCCATTTCCATAGGATCTGAGATTCCTATATGAAAGACATCCTGGATAACAAACAGACAGTTTACTGCCAGATGTTAAGACTTGTTCGAACTCAAAACTCATGAGCGTTTATGATTCAACACTGCACAGAATGGGAGTTGTTTGATCAAAGAAGGTCCCACTGATCTATGCACACCTAGCTGGAGCAAAGAAAAGCAATATCGGGCAGACATCCCAGAAGGTCAGTCTTTTCATCAGGTATGGTTCAGACTTGTTCAGGTAGATTGATGATGATACGTTGTTGTCCTGGTTTACAAAGGTTCATGAACGACTCCACTCGTCCCCACGTCTTTTAATGGACGCACTCGCCAGAACCAGACAAGTCATTCCACATTCTAGACTTTTTGCTTGTCGTCAATTACAGCTTACTAGTAAACTGACTAAAACATTCTAACATTATTCAACAGCTGAGCTCTTATACTGAAAAGACATTATGAGTACATGAGTAATTGTGAAGCATCTTGTATGACAAGATGAAATTGTATTGAATAGATCAATTATGTGTGTCAAACACTGTACATATTTGTATGGGAGAGACACTGGACCACAATTGATCTCAGTTATATATGACCTCCATTCCATAGAACTGATCGAATTGATCTTGAGTTCAATGGAAGGGATAATAACACCGTTCGGGAATTTCGAATGGATAGTAATGCCGTTCGGACTAACTGACGCACCAGCGCTGTTCCAGCGTTTGTGAACAACATAACCCTCATACATGATCTATTACATGGACGACATACTGGTTCAATCAGCTGATATAATCAAATATATTCACAAGTTGTGCAAGCAACAATTCAAAATGTTTATGCGTTGTGTTTTTTTTTTTCGAAAATGTGATTATGTCAGCGCTTATGTAAGCATTCCCCCATGTACTCCTTAATAGACATTTATTATGTCTTCGTATGAATGAAGGAAATATCTGTATTCTCAGGATCTGACTTTATAATATGTAAATATCAGACTACATCGAAGTGGTGGGCATCTCGGGTAAAACCCGAGGTGAAATTGTATTAACAGATCAGTGATGTGTGTCAACTCAAGCTATACAAATTTGTATGGGAGAGACACTGAACACAACTTGATATCAATTATATATGATTGCCTTTCCATGAAGCTACGCTGAATATGACATTTGAGTCATCTCTCAAGCTGTATCAAAACGCATAGACGTTCCAAGATGGCAATCTTGTGTTGTTGGGGATTGACATTTCCATAAGATCAGACAACTGGAAGACATACTATATATGTACCCTGACGTTCATGACGAGTTAACCACTCTCATATTGAAACATTTCCGGACACAATTTGTCTTACGAACAAGTCTCTTAGAATGTTCGTTTAGTCCATCCATTATTTTTTTTTTCGACAATACCACTGATTACGTAAGTGCTTACAAATCATATGCTGATTATGTAATCATGTACAATAGGCACCTTCATTTGATTGTTTTCTGTGTATCTTAAAGGTCATCATATATCTGTATAGATAAGGATATAACTACATAAAAGTGGTGTGCATCAGGGGAACCCCAAGATGAAATTGTATTGATGGATCAATTATGTGTGCCAGCTCAAGCTGTACAAGTTTGTATGGGAGAGGCACTTACAACAATTGATCTCAGCTATGTATGACCATTTCATAGAACTAATCAGAGTTCAATGAAATGGATATTCACACTTATTTGGTACTCGGAATTCTCCAGGCGACGCCCGCAGCATTCGAATTGTCTGACGCTGACTCTGCGCTGATTCTGCCCTGCTTCAAAGAGTTAGAAATGACTTGGTCATTTTTTTATTTGTAGACAGCAGGTTTTGCTAACAAAAGGTCCAGATTCTAGTTTTACGAAGAGAATCCAGACCTAGCTGTTAAAGCACTAACCAACAATTCAAAACGTCGACTTACTCCCGGGCACTAAACTCATTTTGGTCGTTAGAGAATTGGATGCACCTGTGTGTTGTCTGTTTTTTTTAACTCTAGCTGCTAGAGCAAAAAGAGAGATCACAAAGCAATAACACGAGCTTATTCGTTCATTCCTCGGATTCAACAGAGTAGGACGGTTTCTCAGGGTTTCAACTTTGAGCAAGGGTTTTTGGGTTCATCGGTGTTGAAAAAAGTGTGGTTATGTAAGCGCTTATGTAAGCAATGTGTACCCCTTCATAGACTTTGATCAATTGTATGTCTCCATGGATGATATAATCAAATCAGTATCATATCCGGATGTGACTACATGAGTAATTATGAGCATCTTGAATTCCAAGATGAAATTGTATTGAATCAATCAATTATGTGTGTCCAACACTATACTCTGGGTATGGGAGAGACACAGGGTCACAATTGATCTCAACTTTAAAGAGTTGCTTTGAAAACATTTAGCGATAAGATGTGGAACCATTAACAGCTTGTACAAACCTGTTGATCACAGATCTGCAGCTTACGTCTGTTGTTCCGTGATGATCTAGAATTTAAGATCGTTTGGTTGTGCGGGTTATGTTCTTGTTCTAAGTGCTTTAAGAGATGGATGCTGTATGACACAGAACGCAAATCCCTGGTGAATCGGTGCTTCAGTGTGACTGCTTACTTCTCATAAGTTGTCATCACTCATTGACAACATGCCCACTTGGCTAGAGATTGTTCGTTCTGTGCAACCTTTATCGTCTGCTCGAAGTATCAAGAGTGATCATGTTGTTGGATTGAGGCAATCGCGGAACACCAAGCGGATTACGTCATCATCCCCAGCACATTGATTATGTAAGCACATCATTGATTATGTAAGCATTCTTATTCATTCATGAAGTTATTGTATCTATATACTAGTGGAGTGTCTTATATATGTCAGCATATAGATAATTATATGTCTACATATAGATTCGTGAGCATCAAGGGAACCCCAAGATGAAATTGTATTGATGAATCAGTTGTGTGTGTCAAACACTGTACACTAAGTATGGGAGGAACACTGAACATTCATGTACCACATGGACTTATACAAGTTCAGCTATTGTGTTCGACTATAGAACAGTGAACTCCATCACCAACAAGTGTGCTATATCGGCGACCCATTGTTTCTACCGACCTCACCGTCAATATGTCGGATTAAGAGGGCGCGGGTCCTGCCACTAGGTCCAAAACCTCCAAACGCTTGCCACTCCTCCGCCATAGGATTCTGCGTTTCTTTTTAACGGACGCCGGAAGGGAATGTATGAGATGGAATGTAGGATGCCAATAGTAGCCCAAGGGGAAAATTACCCTAAAGAGGTACAAAGTGCACACGTGACTGACCAGAAAATCAAGGGGTCGCACAGGGTCCCCCGCATATTATATTTCCCTCTTCAAAAACTTCGGTTTTTCTTTTTACCTCATTACTAAGAGTCTCACACAAAAGATAACTAAACCAAAGAGCATGAAACTCATATTTAAAGTGCCTGTGGAAGTTTTTCTCCGCATCATTAGCTCTATAGGTAGTTATGACATCATCTCCCTGTTAAATGCGTACCCTGAGCTTAAACAGCTCGCTGTTCTCGTTACCAACCACCAATACCTACCACGGTTCTTTGGTGGAGTGGATGGAATTAGAAGAGTTTATCAAAGCACATGGGATGCTGACCCTCTCGAACCAATTCGTCTCGTTGAAGCCGGTCCGACTTGGTCAACTCTCGATGGAGATTTGAGAACAAAGTCTTTAATGGTTGATGTTCCGCAAGGAGCTCCTACACTTTTGGAACCAACAACCTTCGTGTTCATCCAGTGTCACAGGGTCAGCAAGTACGATGGGCATAAAGTGACACCAAGACTGCGTGAGATGCTAGACAAGTCAGGGTGCAAGTGGCATTTCGGATACAGTACCTATCCAGATCGCCCACCAACGTTCCATCCAGATGGTCCTAGTGATGACCTTCTTTCTGAACCTTACAAAACTATTTCACCTGTGTACAGTCCTAAAGGGTTACATGCCTCGGAGGGACTGTTGCTGGAGAACGTTGAAGCGTTGCGAATCGAAGGGATGGTAAAAGTTAGTGACTTATGCTTGTTGAAAGTGAAGCGGTTGTCAATCATTTTCAAAAACCTGGAGAAAGGTGTCCGTCCAGAGATCTCCAACTTGAAAGCTCCCTGCTTGCATGAATTTATAGTCCATTACGATGACTTGATTCCAAGGATCTACGACATTGACACATCTTCAGTCGACTCCCGCGAGTTGAGAACACATATCCTGGGACAAGACTATTTGACCACGGCATTTGAGCTCACAAATATCTACTCCATGCACCCTTTACTAAATTCCAATGCCAACGGGTTTGAGTACGATGAATCGAAGGATGATGATATCACTATTGAAGACATGGACTTTAATACTTTCTTCTATGGTGTGAAAGTGGATGCTTTAGTCTTGACTGGTGTCCCCGGTCGTATTGCCAGGTTCGTTTGGCCTGCAGTCGAGCACAAAGGCATGTACGTCATTAGCTGTGTTTATTGGACTATAACACTTCAAGAAGAAAGTTTCAACAACTGTATGCTACTTTCGTTTGGTGCGGATATACAGTCTTGTCGATGGTTTAGGATTGGACGAAAAGGAGTAACCTTGCCCGTCTTTCTTCATCACCCGTTGTCTTGGGTTGGAAGAAGCGGTTATGTTGCTCCACTGTTCCTCCCTGATACTCCTTTAAACAGACTACCTCCTGATCAGCAGTTTACATTGCGTTGTATCGAAATGATAGACATTGACATCCTTGTGGACCACTCGAGCGTAAACCTCAAACCACTGTGGGACTGTTTCCGGGAAGATCTTGTACTGTTCAGAAACTCTCCAGGGACGGTTCGTTATGGTGAAATAAGAGCACAAGTATCTGTTCTGTGTTGGGTAAACTCTGATAATACAACTGAAGACAATGAAGTTTGCGGGCTGAGTGCAAACGATGCTAACCCTAATTTGAGAGGGCGTATGTCTCAAGCTGATGTGACCTGGTTCTATCAGGGAAGATGGACTATACGCGAGCGCATGTTTCCACATTATACTATTCCAGGGGGTTAATAAGAACATATTATTCGAACCAATGCAACTCAATCACGGAAGGTACGTACCTGCTCTGGTGATTTTTTTTTCTTAGACTCAACGTGACTAGCAAAATCGGTCACTTCATGGTGGACTTGTTATAATCCCACGCCCGACGTATCTTGATTATGCCAGTCATTACGTAAACACTCTACTTCATTAGTTGTGCTGTATATGTAATGGAAATGACTATATCAGGATCATATCCTAAGACTACATAGAAGTGATGAGCATCTTGGATCCCAAGATGAAAATCTATTCACAGATCAATTATGTGTGTCAACTCAAGCTATACAGATATGTATGGGAGAGACACTGAACACAACTTGATCTCAGTTATATATAATCACCTCGCACGATAGCGATCAACATATTATCACAAAATATAAATATCATTATGTCTATAACGTCGAGGTGATAGACTCAGCATTAACGACTGGCCTTCAGTTCAACACACGGATTTAATTGGACTTCGATCGAAACTAACACGACAGCAATCGCTATGAATCAATATTTCATTCGCCGGTACTGGGTGTAACTTAAACACCACGTTGTCTTCAACATTGGTGTAAAAAATTTCCAGCTTGTATAAAGGTGAGATTACGTAAGCACTTACATGAGCATAAGCATAAGCATGCTTATGTAAGCGTCTATGTAATCACCACTCTCTTCATTTTGTTTCTATTTATTTCTCTTTATCCATTGTATTCATATAACATATTCATACAACTTATACATGACACATATGAATATGAATATGAACATGAATATAAGTACAAGTATTTGTGCATAAGACAAAGCTATAGACAAAGCCCGGCGCTATCACTTCCCAATCAAGACATGGTAGCGATATCACGAGTTCAAGAACCACGACGTCGAAGAAAAACGTTTGTTGAGATCTTTATGTCTTACCTTAGACCTTACCTTTATAGCTTAGACAAGGACAAAGATGACCAAAAGGGAATCACCAAGCGTTGATGCCTCTAGTAAGAAGGCTAAGCATACAAACATCATCCACGATGGTGATCCAAATGCTGATTCCATCGAGGCTCCATTCCTCAAACTGTTTGCAGCACCAACTACAAATGGTCAGAAAGTGTTGATCTTGTTAGAGTTATTGGGTATTGATTACATCTATCGTGCTTTAAACATTAAAGAAGAATCCAAGACCGAATGGTATTTGAAGTTGAACCCAGCTGGTAAGATCCCAGCTATTCTTGATGTTGATTCCGAAGGTGAACAGTTCACATTGGCCGAGAGTGGTGCAATTTTGTTGTATTTGGCTAACAAGTACGATACTAAACATCAGTTCTCTTATGCAATTGATACACCTGAACATTGGAAAGAAGTTGAATTTGTGCTCTTCCATGCTTCTGGTCTTAACCCAGAACAAAAGTACTATAACGTTACCCAAAATTTGGAACCGGATAACAAAGAAGCCATTGCCCGTTTCAAAGCTGGTACTGAAAAGTGCTACCAATTTTTGGAAGATACACTTGCTGCTAATGGCACAGGTTATCTCGTTGGTGATCACATCTCTTTAGCAGACATCATTGCTTTCCCACATGCTAATGTCTTGCAAAACTCTGGTATCCAAGGTGATCATTGGCCACACTTCAACAAATGGTTGGAGACAATTGGTCAATTGGATGGTGTTAAAGCAGCTTTAGCCAAATAAACACACTAAAATGCACATCCGCTAAAGTTTAACCCTATAAATCAATAGACCCATACAATAGCAAGCTACACGGTATATGGGGGTATATAAAAATAGAATTAAAAAAAGTGTATACAATCATTGCAAGCAATGATTCATCACCAATAGAACAAAACAAAACCACCACATTAAAACAATGAAATCAACTGCAGGATTTCAAAAGGGTATAATGGTGGAGGGGGAAAACAAAAGGCCTCAAGCTTACAACAAAGCTGGAATCAAAGCGGCAAGGGCAAATGGAGCAAAGGCAACGGCACCGTTAGTCTCGTCGACAGTGGCGACAGCAGTGGTGGCAGCAGCAGAGGACTCGGCAGCAGTGGTCTCAGCGGCAGAGGACTCAGCAGCAGTGGTCTCAGCAGCAGCAGAAGAGGAAGCCTCAGTGGTGGCAGCAGCAGAAGAAGAGGCAGCCTCGGTGGAAGAACCGGCAGAGTCGTCACCAAACAAAGAGGCAAGACGGGAAGAGTACCATGGCAAGCCGGTAACGTAGGAGGTGACATCAGCCATGTTGACCTCAGGGAACAAAGTGGTGTAGTCACTGTTGGTGTAAGTCTGAGCCTTCTCGGCAAGGGACAAGAGGGCAGATGGTGGGGCGTTACCAGAAGAGATCTGAGCAAGGTAGTCAGACAAGTGGGCCTTGATGTCGGCAAGGACACCGTTCAATTCAGAGGCATCGTCAGCAGAGACAACGGCGGCGGCAGCGAGGGCAAAGAGAGCAGTGTACTTCATTGTTTTTTTAACGAATGGATGATGGTTATGAATGAACTGAAATTGAATCAATCCAAGGGGGAGCACCAGGGGTATTTATACACTTTTTTTCTTTCCATCAACGTCGACATTGGCGGGGGTGCAAGTGGGGAGAAAGTGGGAAAAGGACAAGAAGAAGGTTTGACGGGTCTCGAAGCATGTGTCCGTTCCCCGTACAGCTTAGAGTTTGTAGATCCTCTCTCCCTTGGACAGCCATTCCCGCACTCTCCACTCTCTCCACTTTCTATGGTATAATACACTGCTATAAAACACTGCTAAACTACGTACTCTACCATAAGCATATACCATAAGCCCATACTATAGACCGGTGTATAGACCACGAACTAATAGCACAATGGCATCCGAATGACTCAAAGAGATGGGGAAATGACTACAGTTGATGCATGTTTACCCATCTGCAAGTGTGCGCATTTGCGTTTTTTGCTACGGCATCGCCAATGTCCTAATTGGGAACAGCCCCGCCTTTCCCTGACTTTGGAAAGACCAAGCCGTCAATTGATCAGCCTTTGGAATACGGTTATTGTCTTACTTCTTGGTATCATCTGTTGATCGTGAGCCTAATGTGTAAGCTATAAGCTATAAGCTACAAATGGTTGTATGAATGAATGAATGGATGAATGCACAGAAGTCCCGTTTGGGAAATCCTCTTTGGCTGTCTACCCGGATTGGGAAATCCTTGCCAAAAGGTTAATTGAGGGGCTCGCATGAACCGTATTCCCCGCGTATACTCCCGAGGCTCCCAATGGGTCTCGGTGGGGCTCTCCATCACCTCCCATATCTCCATATCTCCATACATCCATCCGTACATTTTCTCCACTTGTGTATAACTCTGTTTATATGTATAGCCTCTTATATATAGAATTGTTAGCATAAGGTACACTTTTATGGGCTTTCGGGGTAGACCGGTGGGTTTTTTTTTTTTTTTTTTTTTTTTTTTTCAATAGGCAGAGCAAATTCGCGGGGTGTCATACAAACCATCAGCTCATCCTTATACAACCATACTAAAGCATATCAAAAGCATAGGCATAAGGGGATAATGATCAGTTGGTTAGAAGAGTTGTTTGCTTCCCAATTGGAACACTGGGAGCTGTTTGCAGATCATATGGCCCACCCGTTGTCACGGCGTATAACAACCATTGCTTTAACTGGACTTATAGCCATTCTCTTGTACAAATTTATCTTCCAAATTGGTGTATGGTTAGGGTATTGGGAGATCTCTGGTAAAGAGTACTTTGTCGATACACCTGTACATTGTGCACATGTCTATATCCGTGGAAATGTCTCTATAAATGGTGTCATACAACATCAAATCAACTACCATATTGAATTCTCTCCAGAAGAATACAACACCGAAGATCCGGATTTGGGTTCAACTTTAGGTTTCTTAAGAAAGAAATGTTATCATCTATTTAAAGATTCTCTGTTATATGAGCAATTATCTCCAAAAAACTTCACTCTTGATGATGTTAAGATCTACAATAATGAGAATCTCTTGTCAAATGACAACAAACCACTGTGTTTACAAGGTATCGAAACAGGTCATAAAGTTAAAGTTGTTTATACGTTGTAATTACACATTTCGTATATACTTCCTTCTATATCCTTCTGTACATCTTAGTGGGGTTATATGGACCAACGGCGGTATGGTGTGCTAACTTGCCAAATTGGGGTATTCCATGTCCGTTTCGGGAA